>CM064578.1:20965455-21147087 GCA_032716605.1 Paralithodes platypus
CGGTTTCGTTTAAATGGTTGTGAGGGACTTGGAAGGGTTGGGCGGGGTTATTTATTTATCTTACACTGTGCGGGCGTGGAGTTTGATGGATGGGGTTGTGGGAGGGCTTTTCCGGGTGTTGTTTGGAGGTAGCGTAGCGATGGTCAATACTCAGAGGAGTTATTAGCATAGTTATCTCTCGGTTCCTGACTGGCTTTGTTTCATGGGCAAGGTAGGTTGCTTGATTAGCGGTGTCACTCATTGTGGCTGAACGCCTTTTTCTGATAAAATGAATGCCATGACTCCGCTGTACAGGGGACGAGTTCCCTTCAAAGGTAGGTCCAATTGGTCCACACTACAGTACCTTCTCTTGTTCGCACTGACCTTGACTGCGTTGTTAATTTCTATTGGCTCTATTTTGTCCGTATGAGCTTGTTTTTAATCCGGGGTATGGACGCCGCTTACCACACATTCGTTGGTCTTCCTTTTTCATGACTTTAATTAGGTTCTCGAAATCTTTTTGTATGGTCTTAATTGGGGCCCTTACCTCCGTCAAAGCAGTCAATTTGAAGCCAACATTGACGGACTACACAGGTGACTCTTGTTATGGCGGAGTAGTTATGTCTTTCAAGATATGTTTGACTTTACCGCCTGGAATGACCTTTACTGACCTTTTTACTGTTCTTGGTGGCACAAGGCCAGCTCCTTGACCGTCGCATGAGGACTGGGTCACCCATAGGACTACGGGTGAGGTTTCTCCTTCCCGTTGACTCAGTGATTTGATGGTTGTCGTTGTTTTCCTGTCAGGAATTTTCTTGCCTTTTCGAGCTTGCTTTCACGTGGGTTCAGGTTACCTCGTGTGCAAATCTGTTTTTGATAACGAGAGAGAGAGAGAGGAGAGAGAGAGAACATAAAATAGTAAAATAGTTAATCAACACGGACTCGAACTAAAAGAACACCGTGATAGCGATCATACAGTAAAACATTCCTTTGATGTAAATTTCGCAGGGTTGTGTAAACAGTATTGTAGCAATAAGTGCTTTACTACAACATAGAACAAGTCATATCTATACACAGTGCACATGTATATTTCCGCAACAAATTAGACGATGCTTCAAATAAATAATTATATTTTCAGAATAATATCCATTACAACAAACAGCATGTATATGTATTAGCTTGCCTGTTTAACGTTAAGGAACATGATCAGTAATGGCGCGAGGTTGCCCCACGATAAACAAACTGGTGTGACAAGGAAATATATGGTTATATACTGTTGTTAAAGTTTCACCTGGTATCCAAAAACGTTTGGCTACAACTTTATGATGATGTTATTGATAAACTTGGTTAGTTGATTTTAAGATACAATATGACTGAAGTAAAGTTTGGTTTAAGGTAGGTTAAGAGACTAGCTATTTTGTGCCTGTGGTTGAATCGGAGTGTGACTAAATTTCCCTTGGGCAGCAATAATAAGACATTTTTGTATCTATGATTTACTAACTAAAGTATGTAGGAAACAAAAGCACGTGAAACAAAACACCTAAAGACATCACTAGTAAAAAGGCAGGTAAACACAACTATAGGTGAGCTGCAAAGTGAAAACATAATGATATAAAGTTAAGAGTGGGGTGACTGTCATTCAGCCAGTCAGTAGCCAGCCCTTTTTCCCAGAAGGGGTAGGGGGGAATCAGCAAGCTACACAAGGACAGGAACAACGAGGTGACAGGAGAAAAACACATATTATATGAGTTCGCCCACAAAAAACTAAACAAAAAAACAAGCATACAAGCATTCACAAGCACCAATCACTCATCAGCCCCCGAAATCAATGGCTCCACCTCAGATGTTATACTTCCAGACAAAGCTTCTCTTCACATCAAATCTGGGATAAAGACCTTCCAGGTTTTTCATTTATAAGGGTCCATAGACCTTCATGGTACACTCTCTAACAAACTTTCTACATTCATTCCTGTCATTTTGCTATTTTGTTTGTGTTTGTTTTGCTTCAACCATTCCCCCTTTCACGCTTTGGACGCACATTCTTATACCATATCATACCATCTTGTCGTCTTTCCATGCCCTTCTTCTTCCTTCCACTTCCACGGAGATCAGATCACTTGTACCTCGTCTTTCATCAGGCATTCTTTTCATGTGACCATACCATCTGAGAAACAGTTTTCTTCAACGTTTTTGCCCCTTTACACGATTGATTAAGTTCCCTTAGGTTCACAGTTCTTACTTGGTCTATTCTTTGAACTCAACCTGCATTTCTCAGCTAATCCATTTCAACTGCTCTTTCTTGTGGCTGTTCGTGTTTATGACATACCAGAGTTTCAATCCATACATCAATGTCGCCAACAACATACACTCATGCAATCCTATCACGCATCCATACTAAAGTTTCTGCTCCTAAACATGGATTTCATTGCTCCAGCTACCTTTCCTCCTAGTGTTACCCTCTTATTTTTACTTTACTTGCACATTTTTCTCTTTTCTCAATCATGGATCCCAGATACATAAACTCTTCTATTAGTTCAAGCGGTCTCCATTAATAGATACATTGCACACAGTGTCTCCTTCCCTTTCTACTACCATTACTTTGCTTTTATTTACATTTACTTTCATACCTCGTCTTTCACATACTTCCACAAATAACTCCACCATCTGGCACAGGTCATTATGGTCCTCGGTACATAACACTGCATCATCTGCATACAATACATTAGTGACAGTCATTCTGTTCCCATCACTCCTTTACTTCTCTCATTACCCTATCCATGTAGATATTAAATAACCAGGGCGACATCACACATCCTGTCTCACTCAGACCTGCACACTCTACCACTCACTTAATGCGCCACTTAGTCTTACACAGGCTTCACTACCCTCATAGAAAAACGCTTCAGAGCATTCAACCATTTGTCTTTTACATCATGCAGCTCTAAAACTGTCCATAATCCTTCTCTATTACCATTGTCATATGCTTTCTCAAGATCCTTAAATGCCATGTATACCCTCTTATGTGTTTCACATGCCTTCTCCATCATCTGTCTCACTGCAAAAATGTGATCCACACATCCTCTTCCACTTCTAAATCCATCCTGTTCATCACTCACTTTTCCATCGGTAATTTATTTCACTCTGTTAATCACTATTCTTGCATATAATTAAAACATATATTTAATACAAAACCAAATAATATAGCCATTGAATGTTAAGATAAGTAGCCAGTATATTCTGTTTTATAATTCATAGTTTAAACAGAAAGAAAATCTAAGCAACTCGTCACTAACATTGGCTCAAACTACATAATCTTAACCCTTCCTACCCGGTCTGCCTTAGGTAAGGACAGCACGAAAGAAGGGCCACTACAGGTATGCCTTATCTAAGGCATGAGCTTAATAGCCTAATTAAGGTTGGTCGAACGCCGTGCGTACGACGTATGTCAACAAACCCAAGCGTTCGTCCCCGCACCTCTGAAAACAAGAAGGAGAAGACTCCTCAATGTTATTGTTCTGACGTCATGACGAAATTAGTGTCTAAAAAGCCCCCATATTGGCAACATTTCTGCAATATTGGCTCCACTGAAATCGTCATCACAACTGAACCAGTTGACTTACAGAGCTCTACTCAATGCCAAAATACAGATTGAAACCCGCACTACGATTATAGATGAGTGGGAAAGTTCTAGCAGTGAAAATAAAACATAAATACGGTAGCCTAGGCCTAGACGTTTTTCGGAAATATCGCCCGGGTAGGGGGGGCGACCGTCATTGGGTAAGGACAGCCCGGGGAGGAAGGGTTAAAGAAAAGAAAACGTTTACACAGAACAAATTATAGTGTAACAACTACTAGGGGAAGTTGAGTGACTGGAACAAAGAGAAACAACACAAGGGGGGAGGGGGGGATGGGTGAGAAGAACTGCCGGGTGCATAATGGTGGAAAGGCTGGAATAAGAGTAAGAGATAGACATGATACAGTGGAATACCTAAGGCAAAAGGCAGGACAAATGGAAGAAACATTTAATTGAAAAATTAAGTACTATAAGTAGCGCCAACGAACTTGACAATAATAATCATGATCCCTCACCTCTCTGTAACTCAAAAGGGCCTTGAGCAAACTGGCTGTAAATATCCACTCCTATTGCCTGGTTGACTCTTCTCAAATTATAGAAACGTCACCCGATTGCTTTTATTCATTTCGGAGTTATACACAGTTAAGGGGTCAAGATTATTGTCAACTTCGCTGGTGCTACCTATAGCAACAAGCAATAGTGGCCAAGTGGTTTTAAAGCACAAGTAGAAAAGTGACACCCCCAGCAAAAGTTACCAATAAGAATCGGTTAACGAAAAATTTGAACAGCAAGAAGGATGAAGACACGAATGGAGGGAAAGAGGACCTGCAATGAAAGTAAGTGAGACACCAAATACAGAATCAACAACAGAAGAGAAGAGGGATAGAAGGGGGGTGAGGGATGTGTAATGCTTAGGAGTTATGTCCCAATAACACTGACAATATAGGTGGTATCTGTCTGCTGTGTGTGTGTGGGGGGGGGGGGGGGGGTCTTGGGAGTTTGGGCGGGAAAATAAAGCATTTTTCACAGTATGTATTTTTCATGTTAGTTAATACAAACCAAATTATATAAAAAGCTGTTTTCTTGAATTTGAAAATGTATAGAAGACGTTATTATTTTTATGGCAGAAAAGAGATAAGGTACAGAAATGCATAATAAAAATTAACGTAGGAATTCAAAACACAAAGGTTAATATATAGCTATACTAATCAAATGTGGTTTAATTATTCCGAAATAATTGGTTACCTTCCAGATCCCGTTCCACTTATTGTAATTTACTTGTAAACAAAAATAAAATATAATGAACATCAGTAAATAATTGAATTAGTGAACAAACAAAGTTTTAACATAATCATGGCACACATTACAATGTTAAAGACTGAACAATACATACAAATACTGTATATATATATATATATATATATATATATATATATATATATATATATATATATATATATATATATATTATTCAGCTGAGTTAGGAGAATATAATTGTGTGACTTAATTTGAAATAATACATTAATGTAGATACTTAGTGAAAAAAGAAAAAAAGAACATGAAGCTAATAATTAAAAGAGAAAATTGCTTTAATATATGTTTTTAAAAAATAATAGAGTAGGAGAGATTTAGGATTATGTGGTACCATCGCACATCATCATCCATCTGGTGCCTTTACCCTGACGTGTCCACTCAACCACCAACCTTTCTAGACGCACCATATTTGTCTAATCTTTCTCTTAACCCAACGTAAGCTACCAAATGTATAATAATATATCCTGATAACCTACTCATTGCCAATACTTGTTCACTGTATGTTTCAATAACTGGCCTTATTACAGAAAACAAATATATAATTCCATCCACTTTGACCAATAACACCAACAAAATGTGTTATGGCCAAACCCTGTTACACCGACCCTTAAGTGGGGGTAGTGTGGTGATATGGTTGGAAGACTACTGTGATGTAAGAGTCTATTCTGATGTTTCATACGGCAATATCCGGACCAGTTCCTGACTCATGGTGTATGTCGCTAGAATACACAGCATGTATTATTTCTGATGCACGGGTTTTCTTGCGAGCAGTAGGAAGGTTAAAATAGATGTACACAAGCTTTTTCAGGCATCTGTTTAATACCTTACCTCTGATCTCAATATACTTATATAATGATTGTGTCACTTAGATCCAAAAACAGTATGTATTTTTGTATATTTATACTTGATATTGACAGATTACTTGAATTTAAAGGTGATAATAGGGTTGGGTGGTGGCTGATAACTACCGTGTTTGATGGAGGAGCAATAATGGTTTGGTGGTTCTCACAGGTAAGCCACGGTAGCCTTTTCTGTGTCTTAGTCATTAATGTGGGACTTTAACCTCATGCCACAGAAACAAGTGGCTTATTTCTACACTTTTGGTAATGCACTATATTGACAACAATTAGGGGACGGTGTGAACAAAGCTGTGTCACAATATCATACTGATCCTACTGTTTGTTAATAAGTTATTTCCGAAAAACGATGCCACACGGCCTCTGAAACCAATATTAGATGAAATTAATGTGTTAACATAACACCAGCACCGCATGAATAAAAGGGAAACTAATGCAATATATAGGATAAATAGTAAATATTAAGGACCAATCACAACCCACCTCGATCTAACCCCAAGCCCACTTCGAGTACAATTGAAGACCATTATTTCATCATTTACCACTAAAAGCGGCAACCCCAAAGACACAAAATAAAAGAACATCGGAAAATGATATACTCTGACTGGGCGTACAATGTGAAATACTCCTAATGAATTTGAAATTTAGTGTATCAAACAGGACACAATTCCTACTAAATTATTTGAAAATTGACTAAACAATTGAATCATGTCATAGTATTTAGTTCCGGCTTGAGTTGTTGAATTAATAACCTTTCCTCTAAAAAAGTATCTTATTCATTATTGAAATTACCTATTATTTCAAAATAATTCTCTGAGAAAATATGATCATTCTCATGTGAATTATATTTAATTTAGATATTGACCCGTTCTATAGCTCATACCTAAATGTTCAGATATTCTAATATTGAAATGGAACTACATCCCACATATAGTCGGGCAGATATGTCAAATAGATGTTCACTTCCGGAAGAAAGCATGAACATTTTTCTATAGGGGTTTTTGAGTATGCTGAATCCGATTTTAATGGGATCCACGCTGGCAAACCAAGGGTTCCCACTCAAAATTGACATTGAAAACAAATATATTAAAAAAAATACGTTTTTCATAGTCAACCTATATTGTTGTGGTCTAGCCACGTTAATCCGTTCATATTTATGTGCAGTATGTGCCTCATGTATTTGACAATAATGACATATCCAAGGATATCAAAGGAAGGATATAAGGGTGAACGATTTTATTTAAAACTCCATCCGAACATTAATGAATATATCTCTTTTCATTTATTTTTCAGGAAAATCATATCCATTGTGCATGCATAGATATGCATTAATATGATGATGTGTTTAATTTGCAGAACTTGCCAACGTTCATCATGATTAGCCTTCAATAATTAATCAGGTCTAACTAAACCTTTGATATAGATTTCTGATTAATATTGAAACGAACGTAACAAATGTTTCTAATTTTTTTCAGGAATCGAGATGGATGGTGTCTAATACAACCAAGCTATATGGAGTGATGGCGACCAAGAAAATAAAGCTTGACAGTACTTCTGCCCATCACCCGGTATTAACCGAAACAGACTGGACGCTATGTGCTATGTGCCAGAAAAGTTCAACTGAACCCCTGAGAGACCCGTCCCAATGTAAGAATGTAAAACCAGTCCAAAGGCTATGAATCGTTAGCTGAGCACATCCAGGAGCTACACTCGCTTAGTGCACTGCCAATGAACATACAGTTGTCACGTTTGGATGACGGTCAAGGTATCGCTGCAACCCTCTTTCAGCACAATGCAAGATGGCACAAAACATGCTACATGAGGTTTAACCAAGCCAAAGTTGAGTGTGCTCGCAAGAAGGTTGCCAAACTAGAAGATCCTGAACCGAAGACTTCTCCACTCAAAGGTAGACTGCGTTGTGCGTTTCCTGGGACCTCCTGCCAAGCTAAAGAAAGTCTCTGCTTCTTTTGCGATGAAAAAATGGAGGATACTTATCACAGAGCAGCCACACCACGAATGGACGCAAATGTTCGGAAGATGGCAACTGAGCTTCGTCACACCCGGCTACTAGCAAAGCTGTCCTCTGGAGACATGACTGCAATAGATGCGATATACCACAAACAGTGTTTGACTGGCTTCAGCAATAGATATCGTGCATTCACCAGGAAAGTGGAATCGAAGGAAGATTCAGATCTAGCCCCTGATGCTATAGCCTTCGCAGAATTGGTGTCCTACATTGAAGAGACTCGTCAGGTAGATGAGCATGCGGAACACATATTCAAGCTGTCAAGCCTCGTACAAACCCTACAGATCACGACTTAAGCAACTTGGCGGCGATATGTCAGAGTGCACAAACTCAACTCGTCTGAAGGAGAAGCTTCTCGCACGAATTCCCGAGTTGGAAGCACATAAAAGCAAGTATGAGGTCATGCTCACGTTTAAGAATGACGTTGGAGATACCTTGTTGGAAGCCAAGAAGCGGGACCCTGAGAGTGATGCTGTTGTGCTCATGAGAGCTGCAAACATAATCAGGAATGAGATCTTTCAGAAACGTTACACATTCACAGGATCATTGCTAGACGAGCAGTATAAGGATAATCCAACTTCCCTACTTGCTTTGGTCCAGATGATTCTTGGAGGTACAAACATCCAAACCAGACGGAAAACAATCAGGTCGTGAAAACAGCTGCAATATCAATAGTTGAGCTGTTCACATTCAACACTCTGAAAAGTAGCAGGAAAGAAGCCACTGCTCTACAGACTCGACACAGCCTGGAACGAGAAACTAGACTTCCTTTGTACCTTGGGTTGCTGATCCACAACAAGACCCGAAAGCGTGACTTGATTGACACTCTTTTCGAGAAGGGATTGTCTGTATCATATGACCGAATACTACAGCTGTCCACAGATGTAGCAAACAGTGCATTGGCCTCGTTTGAAGATGCTGGGGTTGTGTGCCCAACAGTCCTGAGAAAAGATCTCTTCACAACAGGCAATCTCGACAACATAGACCACAATCCTACATCGACTTCAACACAAACTGCGTTCCATGGAACAGCCATCTCTCTGATGCAGCATGTTACGAATGAATGTGCAGGCACAGAGCTCCAGAACAAACCTCTCATCCACAAGGACACACCAAGCGCAACGAAGATCAAGCCAATCATGGACTCGTACAGTATTGTCCCACCAGCTACATTCCCAACCGATAACCCTACACCATGCAAGACTGAGGGACAAGCTGTCCCCGAAAACTCACCAGTCGACTCAGATGAGCTGCAGATCTCATGGGCACAGGCAGTTGAGAAGCTGCTGGAGAAACCTGAAATTAATTCAGATGATAACATCTCTTGGTCCGAACATTTTGCAGCGTCACAGGATCCCTGCCCCAGACCACCAGCGATATCCGGGATCATGCCATTATTCTGTGATAATGCGCATTCTTTGGCGATGGTAAAGCATGGCATGGATGTAATTGCTAAAGCTACCGAACATGTGCATCCAGGACAAGTCCGGATATTGACTGTTGATCAGCCGCTGTATGCCATCGCCAAGAAGATACAGTGGACCTGGCCAGCTGCCTATGGCGAAGACAAGTATGTGGTGATGATGGGTGGATTGCATATAGAGATGGCGTTGCTGAAAGTTCTGGGAGATTGGCTAGATGGCAGTGGATGGTTGATTGTACTGACGACTGCAAACGTTACCACAGATGGTAGGGCTGATGCTCTTAGGAAGGGATCATTCACAGCACGTTCTCAGTGGGCTCATCAAGTAACAGCTGCTGCACTGTTTTGCTTACGTAGCCAAGCCTACAATTCATAGAAAACAGAAACAGAGGCAGACGCGAGGCCTGTGATGCCATTCGAAGACTGGTGCACAAACATGGAGACGCAGCATCCGCAGTTTCGGTACTGGAGCAAAACCTTCAAACTTGAGGCGCTCTTCCTCCAGTTCATGCAGTCACAGCATGAAGGAAACTTTGAGCTCTACATTGGCACACTGGGAAGAATTGTGCCATGGATGTTTGCCATGGATCACTTCCACTATGCGAGGTGGTTGTCTGTTCATGTGCGAGATCTGCTGCAGCTACAGTGTGAATGCCTAGCAGTGTGCAACGAATTCAAAAAAGGACACTTTGTGACACAGAAGACAACTCATCGCTTCTCCATGATGGCACATGCCCATGTACACGAGCAGCTCAATGCTGTGTTGAAAGGGAATGGTGGAATAATCGGCATCACTGAAAATGAATCAGCCCTCAGGCGGTGGATGATTGCCAGCCCCGAGATGGCCAGGATCATACATGAGGTGGAAATGAGCACATCTCAGAAGACAACCCACAATGATCGACACCATGAACAAACTCTGACCACACAAAAGAGATTTGCAACAAATGTCCAAAGCGTGATAGATGTTCTGAATTAATTGGGTAATCCCTTCACAGAAACGAGCGCTGATCTCCTCACACTGGACACGAAGGTCATCATGGCTGATCAAGTCATCAAGAACTACTCAGAAGCTGAGGAAATAGGAAGGACTCAATACAGCACCTTCGTTGATTTGCGAGTTGTGAAGATGGAGAAGCCTTTCAATGACACTATTCCAAAGAACAAGCTCCAGATGTTCAAGTCAGGAGAACGGAAAGTGTCTTCGAAGATAAAGTCCAAAATGTCCAATAGCTGCAACCTGCAGCTATTTTCGCGAATGTACATCTCTTGTCAAGCACTAAATGGTGAGATGGACGTTTTCTTCCAGCATGAGAACCACTCGTGGCCAACGTCTCTGGCTGAAAACAACCTGATGCGTCTCGGAGACAAGGCTGACTTGCTGAAGTGTCTGGAACCGCTAGCACCATGTCCACAGACCACACCTACTGTGGACGTGAAGATCTTTGATGGTGCCGCCCTCGTCCATAGGTTGGATCCGAAGACTGCCACAACATATGTGAAAACGTTCAAAGACTATGCAGAGTATGTCTTTGTCCCGTATCTGAAGAGGCAGCTTGAACATGCTGCACGGGTAGATGTTGTATGGGATACCTACATGGCTGACAGTCTGAAAGCGCACACCAGAGAGGGCCGAGGTACAGGAGAAGCTCTTCGTGTGTCTGAGAAAACACGACTCCCACACAACTGGAAAAGTTTCTTGCGATTTGACAGCAACAAGACAGAACTCTTCAGGTTTCTAGCCACAGCCATTGAATCTGAAGCAACAGCAACAGGGAAGATGCTGATCACAACCAAGGGTCAGAGTGTTGCCTCATCCGCAACACTGGATGCTTCTTACCTACATCCATGCTCACACGAAGAGGCAGACTACCGAATGATGCTCGATGCTTCCATGCGTACAAACATGGCATGAAGAAGATAATGTTGCATGCCACTGACACGGACATACTGGTTCTTGCCATTGTGACTGCAATCGACATGGCAGATTGTGAACTTTGGTTAGCTTTCGGACATGGTGGCCACTTCCGTTATATTGGAGCTCATATTGTTGCCAGTGAGATGGGCAATGATTACTGCAGAGGCTTGCCATTCATGCATGCATTGTCAGGCTGCGACACGGTGTCGTCATTCAGCTCCATCGGTAAGAAGACTGCCTGGGAAGTATGGAAATCACTTCCACAAATCAACGACGTATTTCATCGGTTGTCAGATACTCCGGATGAAGTGACAGAAGCTGACATGAAAGAACTCGAGAGATATGTGGTCCTGCTCTACTGTCGCACATCACAGCTCACTGAAGTGAATGAAGCAAGGAAGCAACTCTTCTCCTACGGTAATCAGAATCTGGAAAACATCCCGCCGTCACGTGCAGCACTGCTACAACATGTAAAGCGAGCGGCTTACCAATCAGGACACGTCTGGGGACAGGCTCTGAAGGCCAGTCCTACTCTTCCAAGTCCTTCCGAGTGGGGATGGAATCTAGACAGCGAAGGAATCTGGGTGCCTTTATGGAGTACCCTCCCTGAAGCATCAAAGGGGTGCAGAGAACTTGTCAAGTGTGCCTGCAAGAAACGCTGCACAGGACGATGCCAATGCTCCAAAGCCAGTCTCCCCTGCACACAGCTCTGCTTCTGTGGTGGACAGTGTACACCAAGGAACATGTTCTAATTGGTAAATAGATGATCCAATAATGCTTATTGATTGTTATATTGCTATGTTTAGTCGGGCAGATATGTAACAATATGTTTCATTGACGAATATTCCTACTTTGTCTATAATATCATTAAATTTAATTTTCACTATCATATGTGGCACGTAAAACGAATCAAAATCTTATGGAAAGCATATTTGTTGTTTACACAAGTATACTACAATACTCTTTTGCATGATACATATCAAAAAATTCAATTTTGGAATATAACAGGCATCTAATAAATATTCAATGTTGTTAAAAAAAGTTGCGGTTGCAAAGAAATGGCGATTTGACCCCTTCCATGTTCAATGTCAATTTTGAGTGGGAACCCTTGGTTTGCCAGCGTGGATCCCGTTAAAATCGGATTCAGCATACTCAAGAACCCCTATAGACAAATGTTCATGCTTTCTTCCAGAAGTGAACATCTTGGTCTTATATTGTTACATATCTGCCCGACTAATACCTACTATGGATTTCAGAGGCATACATCGTTACATCGTTTTTCGGGAATAACTTATTAACAAACAGTTGGATCAGTATGATATTTTGACACAACTTTATTCACACCGTGCCCTAATTTTCGTCAATATAGTGCAATACCAAAAGTGTAAAATTAAGCCACTTGTCCCTGTGTCATGAGGTTAAAGTCACACATTAATGACTAAGAAACGAACAAGGCTACCGTGGCTTAATTATTGATCCTCCATCAAACACGATAGTTATCAGCCACCACCCAACCCTACTATCACCTTTAAATTCAAGTTATCTGTCAATATCAAAATATAAATATACAAAAATACATCCTTTTTAATATTTATACTTGATATTGACAGATTACTTGAATTTAACCCGTCCAGCCCCAGCGACGCGTCTTACGCGTCGGTGATGTATGTAACGCACAGCCCCAGAGACGCGCCTGACGCGTCACCCTAATTGCGCCGACCGTAACCTCAGGTGTAGCCACTCAAGAGGGCTCAGATTTGTATGGGAACTGTATACGTATCCCACGCAACCGTGCCGATGGTTGAAAACTCTCAAAGTCCACGTGCGTGCGCGCGAGCGCGCAATAACCTGTTTTTTGGGGATAATTGCCTTCAATTTTTTACTCTTGTAAAATCCGTTTTCGGGGGCTCTGTAGGACAATTTTTTAAGCTTTTTGAGCGGTTTTTCGTGGTTTTTCCTTCATTCCTAACCCCTTCGCTATTGTTTCTGGAATAAAACCATTTTTTGAAAACCGGCCGGGTTCTGGTGCGCAAACATTACAAAACTAGCCGGGGCTCCACGGGTTAAAGGCGATAGTAGGGTTGAGTGGTGGCTGATAACTACCGTATTTGATGAAGGAGCAATAATGGTTTGGTGGTTCTCACAGGTAAGCCACGGTAGCCTTGTTCGTTTCTTAGTCATTAATGTGGGACTTTAACCTCATGATACAGGGACAAGTGGCTTAATTCTACAGTTTTGGTAATGCACTATATTGACGAAAATTAGGGCACGATGTGAAAAAAGCTGTGTCAAAATATCATACTGATCCAACTGTTTGTTAATAAGTTATTCCCGAAAAACGATGTAACACGGCCTCTGAAACCCATAGTAGCGATACAGCTCTGACACGAACATTCATATACAATATTCGAACATATTAGGTTAGGAATACGGTCTTTATAATTACAAAATGAACCTATAGTTAAATTATTATTGAATATTATTCGAAAGTTGACGGCAGGAAATTCAATTTCGAGTAAGGCTAGTCACTTTTTCCTGATCAAGAAACTTGATTACCCATAAAAAGGCAATTCAATATATTTGATACGTTTAGGTACTTCCAAAGCTTCGTTCCCGAAACTTGTGAAGGATACCAAGTCTGATTCAGTTGATCTACTTTTTAGGAAACAATGCTGATTAGGTGTGATCAGGTTATTATTATTATTATAAAAATCTACAAAGTCTAAAATTAATTGCTCTTCCAAATATTTTACTAAATACAGGGAGCACATATACTGATCTATAATTATTGAAATAATGATTATCGACTGATTTCTATAGGGGTGATAGCTTTGCTATATTAAGGGAATCATGAAATATTTTGGAAGTAAAATAAATATTAATGCTATGTGTCAAAACCGGAGCAATGTTGTGAAGAGATGACTTAATTATGTGTGCAGGAATGTCATCATAACCAGGGGCGGTGTCTTGATGATCGCAAATATTTTGAAAAGTGAGTATTACTGGTTGGGACTGAATCTGAAATGTTGATTCCAACATTTACAAAATGGTCGTTTATAAGATTAGGTACACTTATATTAGGATATGTTTTAATCAGATTGCCTCTGTCATTTCGTTTTAGATTTATTTGTGTTATACCAAGTTTTTGCTGGGGTTGCTTGGTTTAAATTGGTTGGTTCTACTTGACTGGAGAAGCCGAATTCGTTTTACAACATATCACAGAAAGTAATAGAGGGTAATTATAACAATACGTACATTCATATTATGTTTATTGGCACAAGGATATTGCATATCTATTACTGAAATAATGGTAAAGCACAAAATATATAAGACGCGAGGCTCCACTAAGTCTTACTCGTAAGACGGTAATTACACTTGCACTCGATATGATAGGTAATTATAAGGACTCTTCTAATTGAAGGATTACTTGTCCTGTTATAAAGACCATTATATAAAAATAGTACTCCCTTCAACTGAGGTATTACACTTGTGCTAATAACTTTTAGATAGGAATAACTTTATGCGCAAATGCTGGATTAAAATGAGTAAGAGTTATTTTGGATGTAATGACAAATGAGGTTTTCTTTCTAGTTTCCTTTTTCAGGTGTTTATGAGTGTAACATTTAGTATTCACTTGGTATTAATATGATCAGATTTAATATAAGTACTTCCCTGAATTAACTGGGCATCACTAGTACTTTCTTTATATATTAATTTGCATAAGAATCAGAGAGTATGATTTCACTGGAGTACTTCCTCATACATCGGCTGGTCACTAGTACTCTTAACTGTTAATAATTTAAATCTTCTCTCTAGACACACTTCTTATAAATCACTTTTCATAGATATTTGTCCTGTGTGCTTTCAACATCATATAATTTCACTATTAATTTGTAGAGTGGTAACTTATAGTCTTCGTTACATACAGTATGTTGGGCCGTGGTGGTGATCCTGACGTGGCTAGTTGACAGCAGTTGTACTCGAACTCTTGAGGTTGGGCTTTGAATAAAACCTACCATATGCCAGTACATAGGTAGAGTAAAATCGAGTTTACGCAGGAGCGAACTCACTGACTACCCTGGTCTTTATAAGAGTTTTGATGCAGAACTTCCAGTCTTGGTGTTGTGTCTTAAATATCGTGTGAAAATATGCCAGTGCATCAGCACACATAATCGAACTAACTATAGTTGTTTTTAACGTAACATATCTTAACTGTTCGGACCGTTATAAGAGTGTTTCAGAACTGGGAATGATGGATATATTGTGGCCTCTTTCGAGATATTGCTATCTCAAAAGGACTCCCCGATGAGTGCCGATATAAGTAAACGGTGTCTCACAGAGCCCTGGTTTGGTCTATCCCGAATAAAGCGCTTACCATGGCAGCATTCTTTATCCACAATAGCGCCGCGGTTATGGGTAGGAAAGGATATTAGTTACGACCAGTGAAGTGTCTAATAAAGCTTTCTTGTTGATACCCACAACAACAAACATCAATTTGGGGTAGCTAATGAAGTACCAGTGCACCTAATCATGAATCCCCAAATATGATCAAGGGTGGCCCAAGTTTTCCAACTGTCTTACCTCCAGTGATAAGTAAGATCAGTTTTCCAACTGAGTAATGATCTTAAAATTCCCTTTCGCTGAGTTGTCTTTGGTGATGTCTGTCAGGTCAATAAGGACATCGGTGTGAGGAGGACTTCCGGTGGGGCTTGTAGTAGTCCTTCTCGGCTTCTTCATCATGGCGGTGGTGTGGTTGAGAGGTAGACGGGCACTTGGACTTCTGTTGTGTATGGTGCCTTTTCTTGTGTCGTCTTGTCTTCCTACTTTTCTTATTCTTCGGCACATCAGGATTGATCATGTTGATGAATAAGTTCTTCCCTGGTGTTGGAGAATGTGTTATTTCGATGGTATAATGACTCTTGCACCTCTTGATGGACTATAGGTAGCGCCAACGAACTAGACAATAATCTCGATCCCTGACCTCTTCGTAACTATAAAGAGACTAGAGCAAACTAGCTGTAAATATCCAAACCTATTACCTGGTGGACCCTTCCCAAATGAGAGGAATTTCAGCCCGATTGCTTAAATTAATTTTGAGTTATAAGAAGTTAAGGGGTCAAGATTATTGTCAAGTTCATTGGCGCTACCTATAGTGGTTGTTTCCTTGTGGCTTGGAGGTGTGGTGGGCAGAGAAGGAAAAATGTTTGGTGGTGGTGAATGTTGGGCAAGCTGTTTTTTCATTATTTTAAGTTGCAAGATTGTTCTGCTGGTTTTCCAGGTTGTTTTCGGATTTCCCTTTTCTTTATTTAAGTTGTCATGACAATATGTATGTCTGGATTATTTTATTATATTATTTTATTCATTACAGTATTTCTTAACCTGATAAGCGCGATATAGACCTAGGGGCTAGGGTAGTTATTTGTGCATTTCTAGCCTTGGATTCTGACAGAATTCGTTATATTTACAATATTGAGCATTATTTGTTTTTGGTATGCTTTTATTTTACATATATGATGTATATATATGAACCTTCAAGAGTGCTAAAATAAGTGGGAAAAGCATTTGGGTGGTGAAAAACGAAGATATTGGCCACCCGGTCATAATCTCAGGCGAGAGAGAGCCACAGGCAACCCTCCTCTCTCGCTGTCTGTGAGGTAACTGAGACGAGCGGGGCGGTGTGGGCCGGTGTCTGGGTGTTACATAACAATATTTTCTGCAACCCACTTGTGCTACATTATCGCGGGAGAGAAAAATAACCGATAAATGATGATAATAAGAGGAAAAATAGGTGATAATTGAGGATGGGAGGGAGGGGGGAATAAGGTGGGGAAGGAGGGGAGGGGGGTGGGTGTGATTTACATGGATGAGTACTGGAGGGAATTATCTCACCTAGAGACAAATTCCTTTGTTTTGATAGGCCCTTTTTTTTTTTGGAAGGCTTTTTTTATGGTCTTGCTTCCGTGAGGCCTATCGCGTTCCCTATAGGAAGCCTTCCGTGAGGCCTATCACGCTTGCCGGGTTAAAGATTACACCATAGGTTATTGGCCATTTTGTGGCAAGTCTTTCTAGTCAAATTCGTTCACATATAAATGTTTGAATTCCTTGTGTAATGTAAGGTTTGAACTGATGTCGACTTCATCGGGGGCAACACCTTTGTTACGGTGCCTTATCTGTTTACTAAATCGCTATTTTCCAAAGGAACTTATTAAGGTTTGTGGATATCCTCAATATTTACTAAAAAAAAAAAAAAAATCCTAATGAAAATCATAGAAGCTTAAAGAAGTTATGCCTTTTTTAATATATATCCTAATGGTAGCATTTAAGTTCTGGGCAGACTCTTTTGTCAAGTGTTTAACCCGCTGAGTACCAGCTAAATATTTATAAATGTACCACCCAGGACCGGCTGATTCTGAATTTGTTTTTTTCCAGAAACAATAGCGAATGGGTTAGGAATGAAGGAAAAACCACGAACAACCGATCAAAATGCTCAAAAAATGGTCCTACAGAGCCTCCAAAAACGGATTTTACAAGAGTAAAAAATTGAAGGCAATCTCCCCCAAAAAACATGTTTTTGCGCGCTCACGCACACGCGGTTGGACTTTGAGAGTTTTCAACCATTGGCATGGGTGCGTGGGATACTTACACAGTTCCCATACAAATCTGGGCCCTTTAGGTGCTATAGGACCGGAGTAATTGGGACCGGAGTGACACTGACACAGACGTCTGCGTCGCTGGGGTTTAGCGTTACATACATTGCCGACTCACTGTTTGCGTCGCTGGGGCTCAGTGGGTTAAATATCACATTTGACCTGATCCCGTGTATGTCTTGTCTACTGCTCTTCACAGCTCCATCCACATTACCAAACTTATTGTACTTCTCTTCACACAATTTTGGGTATGCATCCACACCATATAATTATTCAACAAGCTTTATGCAAATTAATTGAGGAATCCTTACAAAAAACTTCTTATATCTAGTTCAACACATAACAACAATCACGAAATATCCTAACCCTCTCTCAAGCCAGATATCATAACAATAAAAGCAACCATACTGAAGATAAAGCTCGACAATCCCTCTCCCACGTTCCCCTCTCCCTCACTCCCCTTCCCTTCCAGCCAAGGATAATGAAGCCTTCATCAAAGTTTCACCCCCGGTAGTATGCCAGACCAACAGTATAGTATATGTAGCTCACATATGGCTAAGTTAGTATTAGTCAGTTTAGCCTATCTTACCCTAACCTAGTCGGGTTAAACTTGATGTTGCATTATTTACGGGTGTTGAGAACTAGGGTGTACCAAATACACTAGCATCCTGGATGTGTTTGACTTGGGTCCCGGGCGTCGACGGATTAGTTGGACCTTCCACTTAACTAAATAACAAGCTGGACAACTTTGTAACTTTGAATTGGGTCAGTCTGGAGTTAGGGAAGGGAAGGGAGAGGACAATACAGAGGGTCAAGCTGAATAGTGCAATATAGTCTGCAGAGGAGAAGAGGGAGAGAACGGACAAATATATAGTGTAATGCAAAATACAAAAACGTACAATGCATGTGTACATTTTCCTTGGGCTTGAAAATAGTTACATCGAAGAAAACATGAAGAGAGAAAAGTGGAGCCAATTAGTGGAAGGAAGGCCTAAGAGAAGGTGAGAGATGAAACCCAACAAGAAGAGGACCACGACAGTAGAGGTGGGGAGAGAGAGGGGGGGGGGGGGGGGGGAGTAACATAGTTACTGTACAGTCAGTCAGTCAGTAGCCAGCCCTTACTCCCAGAAGGGCTAGGGAGGATCAACAAAAGACTCGGGGAAGGAAAAGAGGTAACAGGAGAAAAACACATATAACAGGTTGCCCACAAAAAACAAGCACACAACCATTCAGAAGCACCAACCACTCATCAGCCCCCGAAATCATTACCTTCACCTCAGATTTTATACTTCAGGTCAAGGTCTCTTTACATCAACATCTGGGATACAGACCTACCAGGTTTGTCATTTAAAAGGGTCCAGAGACCTTCATGTATTCTCTATAACAAACTCCCTCCATCCATTCCTGTCATTTGCTAATTATTTTGCTTCAGCCATTCCCTGTTCACGCTTTGACACACATTCTGACACTATATCATACCATCTTCTTATTGGCTTTTCACGCCTTCTTCTTCCTTCCACTTCACTGACATAGATAATTTTAACTATTCTTTCTTCAGGCATTTTTGTCATGTGACCATACCATATGAGAAAAGTTTTTTCAACCTTTTCCTCTACCGACTTCTTAACTCCACATGTTTACTTAGCCTATTCTTTGAACTCCGCACACATTTCTTGGCAAATCCATTTCAACTGCTCTTACTAGTGACTTTTCATTACTATATCATATATAATCCAAACTAATGTCTCCTACATATCATATCTTTCCAGAATTCATCCACCAAACTATGATCTTAATAAAGATTACTTATCAATATTATGCAACCACTTTAATAAATATAATAATTAGTATAGATATTTTTGAAATAATCAAAGATAAATCATTGACATAAACAAATATATATATATATATATGCTCTAGTAATTACTCGAAAAAGTAATTGTTTTCCCAGACTGACAATGAACAAGTGAAAAGTGAATATGGCTGTGTTTGTAAAAGTTGTGATTTACGGTGTATTGGTGATACATCTGTGGGGATGAATGGCAGGGTTGGGGGTGGGGGAGAACTGCATACATAGTTTATTGACCACATAATATGGCTGTCCCTGATTTTAAATGTATGATAATGTGCCAACTGTTCAACTACCTCCAATACTAAATATTGCAAATTTATGATGTGGTGGCAGTGTGATATAAATTTGAAAGGTTTCAGGATATATACATATACAGTATAAATATTGTTGCTATGAAACGGTAACTGGGGAGGCACAGAAAACTACTGAACTCTAAGGAGGCCTAACTCCTCTCCCTTAGTTATACTGCCATGCACAACAGAACTTCAGAGTATAAACGCTATAATTATCAGGTTCGCAAACTGGGTCAAAATTGGAAAGATTATACAAGTGATACAACTGATATTGATTATACAAGTGACATTACTCGACTTCGGTCCTTGACACTAAGTAATAAGACACATCCTAACTGAACTAAGGAATTATATTTGAAGCTGGGTGCCAAAAGTATAGCTATATATCTGAAGGAGTAAGCCTAATGTATATCAATACACCACCTTGTCCTAAAGTGAAAGAGGCCAGGAAGCTCTGCTGAGGATATAAGGTTGTGGTAAAAAGTGTACGTGCCAAACAACTCGTGACGCCAGAAGAGCACACCTCACAAAAAAGTAACCCCACATAATTACAAAGCGAGATAACATAGAACATCCTAGCAATATATGAGGTTGATTTAAATTGACAATACTCAGCACAGACGGATTCCTGCTGAGGAACGGCTGACAAAGAGGCTATATACTATCCCTGATTGCCCAACATTCCATACTCGACCAACAGTGCACTAAACACTCAAACCTTGCACCTCCTTTACAGAACGCCGGGTGTACCAAAGGCAACACCCAGTTAGCCTCTGTGCAGGGGGGCAAGGAAGAGTGTAAGAATAATATACTGTAGAAAGCAAAAGAGAATGGCATGCATTCTATACTAGCAAACAAATGCATTGGTGCTACAACGAGCTCAGCCCTCCACATCAGAGTAACAATACGTCAATTTCAAATAAATCAGTAGTAGAGTTCATGCAACTGACAGTGCTCAAAGACAAGCTTTCATTCATTCATTCAGCACATTTAAATAGAGCACTTCTAAATCATATCTATGACAAGTAATCTCCCAAACATACTTACATAATGACAAATGTGAGGAGTCCATAACATTGAGTGACTCTACAGTAACTAAATCAGTACCGGTAGTCTTTTAGTGTTGTTCACTTTCCTTTACTTATTATATCATCGACGTACAATATGCCACTATTTTTTAAAACATGTTGCCATCGCATAAACATTGTAGTATACAAGTTCACGAACAAATATATGTGTACGACTCTCCATATTATTTGTTCTTTTATATATCTCTACCTGCCGCCTTCTATGTACTATATATTTTGTTTACCTAGGGGTCTCCATCACTAATTAGATTGTTTATTGATTGTTGTTGTTGTGTTGCTACATATCATTTCTCGCACTTCCATTTGTTTATGTCACTTTTCCCATTGTCCATTATCCTGTTCTCTCTCTCTCTCTCTCTCTCTCTCTCTCTCTCTCTCTCTCTCTCTCTGTATCATCATTAATATTTATAATGAGATGTACCTTTAAGGAAATTCCCTGCTGTATAAACTAGGTTAACACATGTGAACTTCCTCTAGCCTATTTGCATTGTTAACGAGATGCAATTATTACCCGACCTTCCATAAGTCAAAACTCAAATGTGATCTACTTGGTTCTGTGAGGAGAGTAATTGCCTTAATGCACCATTGACAACACTAATGCTACCCTGTTTTCGTTTCCTGGTTCCTCGTTGAAAGTTGTAAGTTTTGTGGTGAAAGATATGTTGGTTATTCAGTATATATTATGTTTATTTATGATCTGCATTCCCATGGGCGTAACTGGCAGTAATTCTAACAATGTGGAAATAACACTACTATATTATTGTTCCGACCCAAAGGCATAAACCAAAGGTATAAACATTTGGTTTATGCCTTTGGGTCGGAACAAAGGTTTATACCAAGCAAAAGTGTATACCAATGGTCGTCAGCATAGCTCATAGATGGACAATATTTCCGTAATCAGACTAGTCATGTTACAAATATTAATTACGATGACCAATTTTGCTTACCCATTTGTTGCAACCAAAAATGTTGACTAACATTTTTGTAAACATTCCTTTTGACTGGAAAAGGGGTCTGGTCAGCCCTAACTGGAAAGGGAAAGGGGACCAACAGAATTGCAATAACTATAGTTCTTCCAAACTTGTCCACATATTTTCAGGGACATTTTGATGGTATCATTTTCAACTTGAGCTGCTTGGCTATAGGCGGTTGTGTTCGATTTCGTCAATATTTTACAACCTTTATCTTATATTAACCTTAAATAATATTTTGTATTAGCTTGTCGAGTATTGGTATTCGGCATTTGTGTTTTACAATTTCCTTCATATGGGTTATATATATGGATATGAGCTTGCATGATGTTAAAGACAAGTTAATTACTTTGCTAGCTTAATTTCAGTCACATATTCAAAGCAGCTGTTTAAATAGCTAACGATAATATTTAGTTTACAACTAATTTGGCTATGTCAGTTGTTGTTTCTATTTATAGTTATAACATATTGTATTATTTTAACTTATCCCCTTATATTTGGCTATGTCAGTTGTTGTTTCTATTTATAGTTATAACATATTGTATTATTTTAACTTATCCCCTTATATTTGGCTATGTCAGTTGTTGTTTCTATTTATAGTTATAACATATTGTATTATTTTAACTTATCCCCTTATATTTGGCTATGTCAGTTGTTGTTTCTATTTATAGTTATAACATATTGTATTATTTTAACTTATCCCCTTATATTTGGCTATGTCAGTTGTTGTTTCTATTTATAGTTATAACATATTGTATTATTTTAACTTATCCCCTTATATTTGGCTATGTCAGTTGTTGTTTCTATTTATAGTTATAACATATTGTATTATTTTAACTTATCCCCTTATATTTGGCTATGTCAGTTGTTGTTTCTATTTATAGTTATAACATATTGTATTATTTTAACTTATCCCCTTATATTTGGCTATGTCAGTTGTTGTTTCTATTTATAGTTATAATATATTGTATATTTTAACTTATCCCCTTATATTTGGCTATGTCAGTTGTTGTTTCTATTTATAGTTATAACATATTGTATATTTTAACTTATCCCCTTATATTTGGCTATGTCAGTTGTTGTTTCTATTTATAGTTATAATATATTGTATATTTTAACTTATCCCCTTATATTTGGCTATGTCAGTTGTTGTTTCTATTTATAGTTATAATATATTGTATATTTTAACTTATCCCCTTATATTTGGCTATGTCAGTTGTTGTTTCTATTTATAGTTATAATATATTGTATATTTTAACTTATCCCCTTATATTTGGCTATGTCAGTTGTTGTTTCTATTTATAGTTATAATATATTGTATATTTTAACTTATCCCCTTATATTTGGCTATGTCAGTTGTTGTTTCTATTTATAGTTATAATATATTGTATATTTTAACTTATCCCCTTACATTTGGCTATGTCAGTTGTTGTTTCTATTTATAGTTATAACATATTGTATATTTTAACTTATCCCCTTATATTTGGCTATGTCAGTTGTTGTTTCTATTTATAGTTATAACATATTGTATATTTTAACTTATCCCCTTATATTTCAGTGTTAAGAAATATTTGTGTTAGCATATTAAATAGCGTCTTTGAATGTGTGACTGTATTTGAAATTGCACGTAGATTCACTTGTCATTATTTCCACACAAACTCATATCCAATTAAATAACCCAGGTGGATGAGATTGTACAACACAAATGCCCAATACTTACTGTATACTAGAACAAATATCAACAATATTGTTTAAGGTCAATAGAAGATAAAGGAACGTAGGGTACGTATACCATTGACGAAATCGAACACAACCGCATCAACTGGAGCTGAAAATGGTGTTATTCCTACACACACACACACACACACACACATCTATACCATTCATCACATTATCTCTCTCCTTGGGTTATCACTGGCAGCATTTCCATTCCCTTGCCTTCCGTAGCTTCCCCGACCTTCCTGCTCATCCCTCCAAATTACACCAGTCGAGTAACAGGTGGGTTACAAAGTTGTTAACGGCTGAATTAGAGCCAGTATGTTGGTGTTTGTGTAATTGCCATTATATGAATGCAAGCTTCAGTGTGTATATGTGTTCATGTATGTGTGTGTTTGTGTGTTGTATGTGTGTGTGTGTATTTATGCGTGTGTGTCAGTGATAGTTTAGAAGATTATGAGATTTGGCTTGAAACAAGTTATTTTGTAAAGACCAAGTCGTACTGACGAGAATAATCATATATTCGAGTTTGGAATAGGATGCAACTTTTCGGCAGGACTGCTCAACATTAGGAGAACAGTCAAAATTTGGAAATTACGGATATTCAATAGGCTTGACTAAATTGGTAAACTTTTATTATAGGAAAAAGGTCTGGTTTAGGAAAAAATAATGATGCTAGAGCAAAAACTGGAATAGATAAAAGGGTCAGGTATGATCTATGCAGATATTGTAATGATTGTACAAAATTATAGTCGACTTTGGAGAACGTGGTTGGCAACAATGAAAAGATAAGTTATGTTATGTTACTGTAAACAATAATATGTACAGTTGCCTGCACACGTAGCTGGCACAATACCATATGATAATTTGAGAAACTGAATATCGAATGAGTGGGAACATTTATTCTATCATGTGTTTAAAGGAAATGTTTCATAATAGGCCATTAGCTTTGTACCAACTTTCACTGCAGTTAATTGTACAGTAACTTGTAGGAGAACACAATGTCATGAACTGGGTCACAAAGACAAGGGTGGGCAACAACATTGCTTAACTCTTGTAGAAAACGATTACGCTTTTTTGTCTGATAATAAATTTGGATGTGTGTTGGTACAGTATTATTATGGTGTATATATTTTGTATTTTATTTTTTGTTCTATTTGAGAGACATAAGGCATAGGCCTAACGGCCTGCAGCGAGTGCCTCCCCCAGAGTTGAAAGAGTGACAGGGCCAAAATCAAGGGACGTTCGAGCTAAAATGCCTGGACACACAGAGTTTGAAGCAATTTAAGTCATAGGAAGAGGGAAAGACTTATTCTTGGAGAGAGTTCCAGAGCTCAGCAGTTGAATAGAAGAAAGTCTGAGAATAGCGTTTCACTCTTGGGTTGGAGAGTTGCACAGAGTAGGGGTGGGATTGTGTTGCAAGGCGGGTACTACGCACCCTACGTAGAGGAGGTGGTATACACTGGGAAAGCTCCGAGGAACACTGATTATTGTAGTAACGATAGAATAGTGAGAGAGATGCAACATTGCGGCGAAGAGAGAGAGATTGCAGAGAGGTGGTGAGTGGACGGGAGTTAATGAAACGAAAGACTTTCCTTTCTACTTTGTCTTGGAGTGCGGTGTGAGGGGATCCTCCCCACACATGTGAACAATACTCAATACAAGGATACACTGTGCCCCTGTACAGAGCAAGAAGCTGCACAGGGGTAAATAACCCATTGAGACGGTTGAGTACACCCAGCTTCTGGGAGGCTGCCTTAGCGAGACTGGTAATATGGTCCTTCGAAGTGAGAGCAGAAGAAAAAGAGACACCGAGAAGATGAAGGGTAGATTTTGTATTTTTGAAGAATAAGGGAAAGTTCTCTGGAGGTTCCTGACAGGTAGTAAGATGGATAAATTGAGTATTGGAAGCATTAAATGCAACAAGGATTTTTCTACCCCAATTGGAAATAGTAGCTAGATCAGAAGATAAGTGTTTAATGGCTTCATTACGTTTGCTTTTGAGGGACTGCTGGCTGGGGCGTTCTGGAAAACTAATTGAGTGGTGTAAGGTAGAGTCGTCTGCATATGAATGGATGTACAGGTGAGAAGATCATTTATGAAAATTAGAAAGAAAATAGGAGATAGGACAGAACCCTGAGGAACACCAGAGTTGATAGGATGAGAAAATGAGCGATCGCCGTCCACAACCGCAACTATGGAACGGCCGAAAAGGAAATCAGAGACAAAGGCACAGATGGAGGGACAGAAACCGAAGGAGGGTAGTTTGGAAAATAAAGATTTGTGCCAGACTCTATCGAAGGCTTTCGATATCTCTAGTGCAACAGAAAAAGTATCACCGAAGTCCAGAAATTTGGACGACCAAGAGTTAGTAAGATATGAAAGAAGATCACCAGTAGATGCGACCCTTAAGGAAGCCATACTGGCAATCTTATAGCAGATTATGAGAAGAGAATTGCTTAAGAAATTTGGAAGCAAGAATAGTTTCAAAAACTTTAGAGATACAAGAGATGAGAGCAATTGGATGATAGTTGGAGGGTTGAGAGCGGTCACTCTTCTTTGGGACAGGTTGAATGAGAGCAAACATCCAGCAAGAAGGGAAGACGTTAGAGGAGAGACAGAGACGAAAGAGTTTGCCTAGGCAGAGGGTCAGCACGGAAGCACAGTTTTTTAGTACAACAGGATGAACACCGTCCGGACCGTACGCCTTCTTAGTATTAAGACCAGAGAGGGTAGAATGTATATCTTTAGAAGAGATTAGGATATTAGGCATAAGTAGGAGAGGGAGTAATAGCACCGGAATCATCCAAGGTAGAGTTTCTAGCAAAAGTTTGAACGAAGTGTTCAGCTTTGTCAGAGGAAGAAGTGATGGTTGTGCCATCAGAGTGGGAAAGAGGAGGAAGACAAATTGTTGGAGAGGTTTTTGGGTAGATGCCAAAAAAGTATTTTGTATGTCACTATGCTCTCACCCCACCTCTTGTCATGTCACCATACACTCACCCCCACCTCTTGTCATGTCACTATGCTCTCACCCCCACCTTATGTTATGTCACTATACTCTCACCCCCACCTCTTGTCATGTCACTATACTCTCACCCAACCTCTTGTCATGTCACTATACTCTCACCCCACCTCTTGTCATGTCACCATGCTCTCACCCCCACCTCTTGTCATGTCAGTATGCTTTCACCCCCACCTCTTGTTATGTCACTATACTCTCACCCCCACCTCTTGTCTTGTCACCATGCTCTCATCCCCACCTCTTGTCATGTCACTATGCTCTCATCCCCACCTCTTGTCTTGTCACTATGCTCTCACCCCCACCTGTTGTCATGTCACTATACTCTCACCCCCACCTCTTGTCATGTCACTATGCTCTCACCCCCACCTCTTGTTATGTCACTATACTCTCATCCCCACCTCTTGTCATGTCACTATGCTCTCACCCCCACCTCTTGTCATGTCACTATACTCTCACCCCACCTCCTGTCATGTCACTATGCTTTCACCCTCACCTCTTGTCATGTCACTATACTCTCACCCCACCCTTTCATCTTCTCTGTCAACATCCTAACCACGTATTCACCCTTCATCCCTACCCCCACCGCCTCATATCAACCCCCCCCCCCCCCCCCCACTTCTCTTCACTCAGCGGGTTCTTCCTGAGTGACAGAACCATCATTTACATATCAGGCCACTGTCGTGATGATGTTGTGCTCCTGGGAAACAAACTGTTATGTCGGGTTGTAATATTTACAACTCGTGATAATTATAGTCTCCACAAAAATCCAATTATGGACTTATAGACCTTAATATAGCCCGACAGGGTCACACCGAACACTTTCTTACTAGCACAAAATAGGTATTCATTCAGGATAATACAGAACTCAATGACAACACACATAACAATTACACACAAGTTTATTCAAAGATATATATACCTGAAACTCAGAATGCAGCTTCACCTGGATAATTATTGGAACTATCAGGCAAGGAATACAAGGCATATACATGGTAGATCATGAATGGGGAGCAATTGCTCTTCAACTGTGGTTATAGGTATCAGTAAGTAAAGTGGCAACAAAAGTAGAACATGCACATAGAAATAATAACCATTAATAATAACAATCGATATGAGTCGAGTGTCTTACGTGAATGAGAAACAAAATAAAGAAATAAAATACAGTCTCCGTATGGGAGACGCAGGGTGAATTGAAAGCTAAAGTAACCACCCAGGGGGGCTGGGCGAGTCACACGGTAGAGGGGCGCACAGCACAGGTAGCCGCGGTGGTGGAAATTAAATTCAATGTTAGTGCAACTAGAACTGTAGTATCAATAATATTACTCTGAAATTGGGGGCAAACTATGATTTAATTTAATGTGCACAAGATTAAGTTTGAAGAATAATTATGTAATTTCTAATGAATATCTTATATTCACGTCAACGATCGTATGTAAGAATAACGAAACGAGCCGAGGAATTCAGATATAACGTTAGCGTATAATTATGAATGAACTATAGAATAAATCTATTTAATTATACTGGAGAGCGAATTATAATTAACTAAATGAAGTTAGTCAACGAATGATCTGGAAACGCTTATGATTAAAAGCGTGAAAGGATAATTAACAAGATATTAAATAACAAAAGAATGAGGGCGCATACGACGAAGTTATGCTAAAGAAATAATAATATCAGTATTCTTAAGAGGTCTGAATGAATTAACAGAGTCTTGCAATAAACATGCACTAGAATAATAGGTGCATGGTAAGTGATGTAGAATTAAGTAACAGAATATATGCAATTCTGGAATTCCTAAGCATGAAGAATCAGAATTACTTACATCAGTAATCAAATGAACGTCAATATGAATTCATAAAATAATTACAAAGGTGATTATGTAATTGAACGTAATCAAGGAAACTGGGGGAGAGATATTTTCACAAGGATGATTCTGGGGATAGAAATTAAGTATGTGTAGGTAAATTCGTTTAAAATTGGGCGTAAGTTCTAGGTAAAGTCAGTTAGGAAAGGAAATCAAATCACTAAATACACTTCGACCTCAACTCACAAAATACATAACAGAATACATACATAGAAAGATCTGTGAGCGTGTGGCAAAATGAATAGCTGAACACAACTATATAACGTATGCGTAAGACGTTCTGTAAGAAAATTAATCAAATAACAGGTTTAAGACTTATACACAGTTTTAACACAGAGGGTATGTAAGTTTCAGAAGGATTAACACTGATACGCAATTAAGGATCTTGGGCACAGATCTCAGAGATAATTAGCACAACATGGGTCACATATCTTAATTTACTTTGACAACAATAACACAACGAAAAGACACACGGAACACTTAGGGAATGTTTGGAGGGCAGGGGAAGAGAGTGCAGGGTTGGCCAACGTAAGTCATAGGTCCGAGGGGCAGCACTTCCAGGGCGTAGGGCATCACCCGAGCAGCACTTCAGGTGGGTAGGGCGTCCTCGGGCAGCACTTCCGGGGTGT
This sequence comes from Paralithodes platypus, assembly GCA_032716605.1. Classification (NCBI taxonomy): domain Eukaryota; kingdom Metazoa; phylum Arthropoda; class Malacostraca; order Decapoda; family Lithodidae; genus Paralithodes; species Paralithodes platypus. Next base: position 20,994,629 of record CM064578.1, read on the forward strand.
AGGGCGTCGTCGAGCAGCACTTCAGGTGGGTAGGGCGTGGCTCGAACAGGACGTCAGGGGCACTTCAGGTCAGCACACTCTTCGGGCAGGGCAAGGGCAGGCTGGTACAAGCTACACTGTTAATTAGCTACTCGGTTCCTGGGTAAGGGTTGAATAGTATTGGTCGTGTAGTTTGCATACTTTTCCACAATTTACCTGAGATAATGTGCGGATTTTTCCTTGACTCCCGTTTACAGGTGTTCAACATCAGAGGAATATTGTGAAATGGTGGTGATGAAGTTGTGAGGTAAATAATTATCGTAGGTATACATAGTGGTGGTTTACATGGATACATATGTGCTAGGTAGCTCATTAATTACTTAAGACCTAGTTATTCAGTCTAATAATGGAGAAATGGGATATGTACGGACTCGTCCATGAGCTACATTCCTAAACAATATTGTTATAGCTTGCTTAATAGTTGGTCGAGGTTTATTGGATCTCTCGACCCGCCACAATGTGTCCTCTCGTTTATATTCATTGATATCTGTAGACTTCAGGCCGTTGATGTTTTATTTGCATAACCATTTCTTCCGTGGCTTCCATATCCGGGAGCTGAGGACATGTAGCGCCGTGCTTGGCATAGGGCTGTGAGGGGGCTAATGAGTTAGGGGGACTTCCCATACCTGTGGCTCGTCGTAGAAAACGGGGAAACAGGGGTCGCTTGGGTATTTGTCCAGGGATCATAAACATGGTTACATCTCACCTAATAGTTGTTCTTGGTAGAGGTTTATTATCTCTTTTGGTCCATTATCATGTGCTCTTCTGTCTATGTCCATTGGTATCGGTAGACTTCGGGTCGTTGTGTTTTATCTGCATAAACATCTCTTCACTATAAGCAAGATCCGGGGACTGAGGAAATGCTGAGCTGTGGTTGGTTGTTGTGAGGGGAGCAGAGCAGGCTGTTGATTGGAGGGGAGCATTTCCCATTCTTGAGGCTGGTGGTTATATTCGTAGAACACGGGGAAGCAGGGGTCGCTCTTGTATTTGTCCAGGGATTAGAGCATGGGAAAATTGGGGTGGCTCTGCTATTTTTCTTGTCTTCTCTTGTTGTTTTCTTGACTTTATTATAGGGTCTTGGAGTTGCAGACTGGCTATTCTCCAACTGTTTCTTGGATGGCTCGTCTTCAGACCCGTCATTTCACAAACAAGGTTGGCTGTTGACTTATGTCAGATTGTGGTCCTATTTGTGCCGTTAAGAGCTTCATGTCCCCAGGCGAGATGACGGGCAAGGGGTGATGATTCAGAAACTCTTATGAAAGTCTGATATCGGAACGTGGAGTCAACTACCCGGAATGTTAGACAATTCCATGTGCATTTAAGTTACAAGTAAACATGAAGTTATATTTATATACAGGGTGTTTCATAAATACCTTTCATAAATTTCAGAATGAATAGACCTAGCAATAATAAATATACTTTACTATGTGACGGTTTTGGAAATGTCTCATATTTACCGGGATATTACACATTTTAGTTTAAATAGGAAAGTCTAGGGGATGAAAACGATCAGTAGATTACCATCACCTCAACTACTTTATTTTGTCATAAATGTTTGAACATCAATGTATTTTACAGTATTTACAATAGTTGCTCGAAGTTACTCCCACCCTCGTTGATACAGGCTTGGGCTCGGCGCATAAGAGGCTGTCGCACTCTTTCAAATATCCCTGGTGTGTTTCTTACTTCTCTGCATGCCTCTTGAACTCGTTGCCACAGTTGCTGACGGGTGTTGATTTGTGTAGCATACACCCTGCTCTTCAAGTGTCCCCAAAGATAAAAGTTAAGTGGAGTTAGGTCCGGTGATCTAGGTGGCCAGGCGATGGGACCACCATGGCCTATCCACTTATCAGGGTACATAACATTAAGGAAATCCCTCGTACCTCGTGCAAAGTGAGCTGGAGCCCCATCCTGCATGAACCACATTTGTCTACGTGTTCTGAGAGGCACATCTTCAAGTAGTATGGGTAAGTCATCCTGAAGAAATCTGGTGTACACATTGCCTGTAAGTCATTGTGGTAACATAAAAGGTCCGATTAGATGATCACCAAGAATACCGGCCCAAACATTAATTGAAAAGCGTTCCTGATGTCCCCTCGTTGTTGTTGCATGTGGATTTTCTGCTCCCCATGTATGTGTATTATGTAGGTTCAACATGCCATTTCTTGTGAAATTTGCCTATCACTAAACAAAACCTCTGCAATAAAAAACGTTGTTCTCCCTCTCCTGAGTAAGGAGCCACCGACAGAAATCCACTCGTTGGTGATAATCACGTTCAGTCAGAGCATGGATGGGCTGGTGATGATAGGGGTACAGGCCATGTCTGTTTACAATCCTCCATGCTGATGCATGAGCCACACCAAATCGTGCACCAAGTCGACGTGTGCTTGTAGATGGATCATCTGCGATGGCATCAAGGATATCCTCTTCTGCATCGAGTAGTTGCTCATCATGAGGCCTTCCTCTGTCTACTGCACGTGGATTCAGTGAGCCATATTCCCGTAGTCGTCTTTCTACGCTGAGGAAAGTAGGCCGAGATGGTTGCCTCCGGTTGGGATATTGTTCACCGTACATCCTTACTGCTTCAGCTGCATTTCCTCCAGCTGCACCTAAAGTAAGTAACATGTCTGTGTACTCAGCAGAGGTGTATGGCTCCATGTCTGGTACTTACTTAAGACTGCCAGTACATCCTTCTTTCTCTCACCTTCTCACATTACCTTCAATTTGTGAAGCTTCATTCATACAGTATTCGAACCCATGAAGCAAATTGATCGAGCACCTATTATAAATACTGTAAAATACATTGATGTTCAAACATTTATGACAAAATAAAGTGATTGAGGTGATGGTAATCTCACAGACCTTACACAAAGAGCTTTCGACGGCATCAACTCAGCTAGACCACCACACAGATCACTATTAGCCACACTCGACATTAGTAAAGCCTTCGATGCCATCCCCCGCCACAACCTAACAAACAAAATCTACAACACAAACATGCACAACAACACAAAAAGGTGGCTGGCCAACTTCCTAGCAGGCAGATGTGCACACGTATCTTTTGCCGGTCAGTCATCTAAAATCAGAAACTTTCCAAACGGAGTCCCACAAGGATCCGTCCTATCGCCCGCACTCTTCAATCTGTACATGCACGATATAACTACACCCAATACTCCCCAAATAAACTTAGCCTCCTATGCAGATGACATAACACTCACATGCACACACCATGACCAAGAAGAGCAACAGATCTCCTTCAACCCTATCTCAACACACTACATGGCTGGTGCACTACAAACAGACTTAATCTAGCCCCAGCCAAATCCACCGCAACCCTGCTCACAAGCTGGACAGGTGAACACGCATACATCCCTCAACTCACCATAAACAACACACCCCTAACACATACACACACACCCAAAATCCTAGGAGTAACATATGATACTCATATGACATTTAAACAGCACACCACAAACATTAAAAAGAAACTGACACCCAGACTTAACGCCCTCAGGTCACTTGCTCACACAAAATTTGGACACAACAAAGAAACTACCACACAGTATATAAACAATACATAAGATCAGTAATGGAATATGCAAGCCCAGCCTGGGCTTCTAACCTAGCTGAAACACATCATAAGACCTTACAGACTATTCAAAACAAAGCCCTGAAGATCATTACAGGCTGCACAGCTACTGCACCCACAGATCATCTACATCAAGAAACCAAAATCCTCAAAGTCAAAGACCATCTGGACATGAGAGGCACTCAATTCCTGGCAGCAGCCTCCCGGAACCAAGACCACCCACTAAACTACATGGCAACACACCCACAGATACCAAGAAATATCAAAACAACACCCAGCACACGGTATCACACACAATTATTGTCCTCTCTCCCTCCCTGCCCCCCCCGAACCAACTTCCAGAAGCACATCCATACTCATATCTCTCGCCAATCCATCCACTCACTCACAGACAACACGCAGCTGCATGCACGACCTCCCGAAATCCATCCTTCCGAATCCTCCCTCCCTCGCGAGGACAGAGTCCACCTGGCCAGGCTGAGATGCGGACACCATCCAGCTCTCCTGAGCTATCAGAAGAGACTGGATGACTCCGTTGTCGACGCCTGCCCGGGATGTAACACAGCACCCCATACCATTAAACACATCATCGAAGACTGCATTTCACACAACCACTTACGCCAACAACACAACCTACACTCAATGAGAGCTCTGTGGGAAAGCCCGATCGTGGCCATGGCCTTCCTCAGGGACTCGGGGCTGTTCGGCCAGGCAGCTTAGGGAACAACAACAACAACAACAACTGATTGTGTTCATCCCCTAGACTTTCCTATTTAAACTAAAATGTGTAATATCCCGGTAAATATGAGAAATTTCCAAAACCGTCACATAGTAAAGTATATTTATTATTGGTAGGTCTATTCATTCTGAAATTTATGAAAGGTATTTATGAAACACCCTGTATATATATACAGTATATATATATATATATATATATATATATATATATATATATCAGCATCATGATTTATTGAATTTATACACTTACATTGCTTAATCGTTTATATGTTAGTGTTAAAATCATCTATTGTCGTGATTTTCAAGAATTATATTTAAATAGGGTTGAGATACATTATTCAATGTTTAAATTGTCCAATGACTATATAACTCACCTCGTTTTAGATATTTCATATTATAATATGAACACAGTTTTTCAGTATACTGTATATACTAGTCAAATACACACAACCATAAAAACCTTTCAACAGTTAGATATCAATAAAGACCTCCGTTTTGATATTACGTATACCGGTATGCTTCATATGGCCAACCATTGTACTGCATGTTAAGGACGTAATCTTAGTTCCTCAAACGATTAATATGATATAATTATAACAAATATAATATAAAGACATATTTTGATATCTTATAAATTATGGAGAACAGGTCCATATACGGAACCAAGGTTATACGTACACACCTATGGTTGGTCAGGGAAGGATATCCAGCCAACATTCATGGTGTGTGGACGGTCTTAAGACCCAGTCAACATGTTGAAGGTTATGCCCTCCCAAGGCATGGCAAGGTTTTTAAGTTATTCTGGCATTTACAACCTTTACAATACAGATGATGATGAGTAGCTAGGTTTGCTTGTGCTTTATACAATATATGGACAAGATAATTGTGCAGCTTAAATTACACGTTCAAATTTTAATGCAAAATTTAAAGATTGGAAACCCCCAGTCTCAAACATTACCTCATTAGTGGTCAATTATATCTTCGTGAGGACAGTTTTAACTGTTTGTTAGCAAAGTTAATAGTTCCATGTTATAAGATTACTGAACACTCAAATCTCCCCTCTCACCTCTCTCTCTCTCTCTCTAAACCCTTTCACGTACAAGTACGCGATTTGCACCCTTTCTTAGATACTTAACCCGTCCAGCCCCAGCGATGCGTCTGGCGCGTCGCCTATGTATGTAACGCACAGCCCCAGCGACGCATCTGACGAGTCACCCTAATTGCTCCGACCGTAACCTCAGGTGTAGCCACTCGAGAGGGCTCAGATTTGTATGGGAACTGTGTACGTATCCCACGCAACCGTGCCGATGGTTGAAAACTCTCAAAGTCCACGTGCGTGCGCGTGAGCGCGCAATAACCTGTTTTTTTTGGGAAATTGCCTTCAATTTTTTACTCTTGTAAAATACGTTTTCGGGGGCTCTGTAGGACCATTTTTTAAGCTTTTTGAGCGGTTTTTCGTGTTTTTCCTTCATTCCTAACCCATTCGCTATTGTTTCTGGAATAAAACAAAAATTGAAAACGGGCCAGATTCTGGTGAACAAAAAATAAAAAACTAGGCAGGGCTCCATGGGTTAAAAGCCTTTGTGACCATCAGGAGTGTTTAGAAACCTTCAGTTTAGTTCCTACAACTTCGCAATTGTCTGTGGGAAGAACACTGATTTTGGAGAGGTAATTCTGAGATTAAGAGATTACAATTGCCGAATACTAACCGGCAATCCCCGGTGCATGAAACGGTTAATGACTCCCCCGCTGTCGTACTCTCCACTATACACTGTTCATTATCAGTAGGCCAAATGTAGGGCCCATAGTCATTAACGTTCCGAAAATTGGTAAAATGTTGTCCTAAACTCGAAGGACTAGCTTTAGTTGGGATATGACTCCTAAGACATTACCTTGGGACAGAGTCTCAGCTACGACTAAGACGAATCTCCTACGGTGAAAATAACGTTCATAAAACCATTAATAATGGGTGTGGAGAGCCTACATTTAAAATTAGACATTGATAATAACTTATTGTATGTTCCACGTATAGATGAAACGAAACACTACTGTTAGAAAATGCTATATTAACAAATATGTGTCCGTCATGAACTACTAATTAGGCTACGTTTATACTGTTATCAGATAGGTTATACATATATCATGTTTGGCAGTACCTTAAACATGACAGAGTTTTTCCGCATATAATTGAGTATCAACTATATTATTAACATTTACAGTAGGACAGTCAACATATAAAGTTAAAGCTTGGGTGATAGTGATACTACTGGGTCCCATCAGGTGTTTTGAGTTGACAGTGCTATCGTGTTTGTGTTGCCCATATTGCCACAGTACAGTACCGTATACTATGTTACGTAGTATATCTCATTTTGTTTCATTATGAGCTATTTTTCTTAAATGTTATTTTACTTGGTTGTTCTTGTTTTGTCCTAACCCTGAGCCATTCCATATTCTGGGGTTAGATCTCTCTGTACCACCAAACATGTTACTATTTCTCACCAGGTTCTTGTTTATTATTTATGTTCTGCTGTTCCTGGTAATTTGTGTCGCACCTGCTTCCTCTGTGGTAATATATATTATTTTACCTTCCTGTCTGTATATGCTTGTCTTGCTTTTCCTTCCTGTACTTCACCTTTGGCATTCCCTTTTTTAACCCTTAAAGAGCGGCGCCCTGCTATAGTCGGGCACCAATTTGCAGCAAGTTAGGAGCATTATTATGGCTTTTAAAGGGTTAAAATCGAGTGCAAATGGCAGGGAATGCAGCGGGCCACACGTCCGACCCCCAGGGCCTACCGCCGCCCACTGACTCACCCTCCCTGTGTTCTCGAGAGGCCGGCAGTGTAGCCAGTAGTGAGCATAGCTGGGAAAAATATACCGCTATACGCTAAACTCCCGTTACTGGAACCACTGTATGAGAACCACGAGTGCTACGTAGCTCGTTCTGGTCTCATTTTGAAGCTTTTAGCGCCTAGTTTTTTGCTGAATAAATTTCTTTTCATGCAGATACTTGATTTATCATTCAGAAATGGCCTAAATATGCCCAAATAAGCAAAACAAAAAATGCTAGACGAGGGTTAATGTTAATCGTCCTTGTTTATGTTATTATTTGGTCTCTCTGAGCCCAGACGAATGTCGTGAAACAATTAGACGATTTTCGCCAAAATGGTCAGTTCGCCCCCTTTTTTTGTACATGCTGAAAAATAACAAAGATCCTGGGTGAATCTGGGCGATCAGGGGCGAGGCTAGGGCCACTGCTGTGCGATTTCCGCGAATATTGGAGAATATTCGAGCGAATATGGGGAACTTTGAAGCATACACAACAAAAATCCCGTAGCCACCTGTCGCAGGCACTTGGCATCGAAACGTCGTGCAGTGGGATACTGCCTTATGAGAGTGAGAACAGAAAACATGAAGCTCGGTGAGAGAGAACCCAGACAGAGATATATGGTCGGTGAGGGCGAAGTTCGCCAGTCTGTGGAAGTGCCCAAGAATCAGTAAGATGGTGAGAACAGGAGGAAACATACCTGCAAGTCTATACTCTATTACTGACTTTAAGTGCTCTACATTATTCCAAACAATACGGGGAGATGGAAATAGCGATAGTTCACTGGTACAGTGCACTGCAATATATGCTACTCTATCCACCCTGCCTCTCCTAGACACTCTGCCTATGGAGAAAGGTAAACAATATATATATATATATGTAAAAATCGACCAAAAATCGACCCTTCCCCTTAAACCAAGTTGTCTTGTCGAACGTGAACCCCAATTATTAATAGTTTTGCAAAGCCGGGCTTACAAACGTATTGTAGTAGGTTACAACATGTTGAGTTTTTGAGAAGCTGATCTTTTTTCTAAAACATCATCTACACATAGAATAATATCGAGTTTCAAGTAACAGAGAGAGAGAGAGAGAGAGAGAGAGAGAGAGAGAGAGAGAGAGAGAGAGAGAGAAATAGAGAGAGAGAGAGAGAGAGATACCCAAATCAGTTAATACTTGAACTATCTCGTTATTCTCTTGACAAGGCACTAAGCCATTTAACATGTTCTAAACTATTTGCAAAGCGATACAACTTAATAAATGTTGTTGAAAAGCGGACTGCATGAAACACTATATATCTGTGGTAATATAGTCGTACGTATATTAACTCTGTAAAGAATAAATGTAACTATATTATAATTCTGCTTGACGGAAATACCAAATGCATGTATTATGACACTACTATGGTCATAAGTATATTCACATAATGCATTTTCAGATTAAACTGTCTTCATGGTGTAATGGTTAAGATCTGTATGTGCTAAACCAGGTTCTAATCCCGATGGGATCACATGTTTTCATTGATTTCATTGGGTGGTGTTGGGAGTGAAATATTTAATATAGGCTATATTAGATTAATCACTGTTTGGCTAAACAATTAGTAATATGTGATTATGTAATTATGTTTATACTACACCATTAATTATTTCACATTGACAAAGTTAATTTAACAAATGTATTTTGTTACCATAGAAGAGCTTTGAGGTAATAGGATTACACAATTGCATAATTCTTGTTTAATGTTGCAATATGATGAAGGCATTCTCTGTTGTTTGCGAAGAGGATTGATATAACTGGCATGCCATTAACACAACAACGTTTTGATAACATAGTGTAAATAATGTCATCCTATGATGAAGCTAAACGTCAGTAAAAGCAGCTAACAATTAGCACTGAGGCAATACAATTACATGGACCTATTTGGTTAGCATAAAACAAAGACACCATACTATATATTACAATTTGTGTTAAATGTTGTAACGTGATACAGGATATTTTCCATAATAGGCATATAGAAGGGTAATACAGTAACACTAATTTTCATTAGGATATATATATATCTGCCATCCATGCAGACTTGAGACAATGTAATTTATATTTGTCCTGTCTGGGGCCATTGTGGTCTGCAACGGAAATGGTATAATGGTATAGGGCCAATATGACTTGTGGCAGATGTGGGTAGAAACAAGTTATCGATTTAGCCTGATCGGTATTATAATAGTACGTGGCCCATTTTATATGCAGCCAATAAATCAATATGGTTATAGCCAAGTTGTCAAATAAATTGGGTTTGTATTGGTAACATTATAATTTTGCTTCACTTCCATTTTGGTTTCAGGCCGTTCTTATTTATGACCAATAAGTGATGAACAGGGTTAAAAGGTGAGCCGTTTTGGTGCCTGGTTATTTGTGTCCATTATTTGTTTAGTTTGTAGCCGTTTTTGAGCTAGGCTGCTTTGATCCGTACTCAATAATTTCAGTGGTTGACTTGATCCTTGACATAATATGGGCAGAGCCGAACGGTTAAAATAATTCAATCTATTTTGTCGATGAACATTTTGCTCGCCAATGTTTTCGGTTCGTTGCCATTCTTGTATGTATGTATATATGCTCAGGCACATACCCCATAGCTGGGGGTGCGACTCGAAGCAGAGTTAAAACAGATGCAACAGAATATCATAAAAAATATAAATGTACACACATCTACGTCATCCAAGAGAAAACCTCGAGACCATGTCCCATTTGGGATCACCAACGAAATACTCCCAGGTCCTAGACCTCCCGGAGAGGTTCCAGTTTCAGCAGGCAGACACGCAGCAAATCGCACCTCAATGCCCGCCCACATCACTTCCAGGCATGGCCCTTCATATATACACCGGCACTCTGAGCCGAGCACCTGACGGACTACCCTTTGTTCAGTTGGAATATTATTGGACTCTGTTGGAGCCTCATTGCTCACCTTCGCACTCGTCTCATCCTCACTCCCTGGTGAAGTTACAGAGGACATAACACTTGGAGGAAAATTATGCTCAGAGGAAATTATTATATATCACTATTATACTATGTTCACTATGAATCATTATTACATCTCTCATATAATTTTAAGTGCCTGCCTTGCGGTGGGTAACGCAAGGATATTAGTAATGGCGTATTACATATCACTATTATACTATGTTCACTATGAATCATTATTACATCTCTCATATAATTTTAAGATAGTATACTTGCTATGAATGATCTTTATGCAGGTAACTATACTTTCTGAGGGGGTATTCATTGTAACTCTTTGTAACTTCCCCCTTCTAAAACTCATGAGTCAGGAACCGTTCCCATGCCATTTGAGCAATCGTGCATTTGTGTCTCTCTCTCATGCCCTCATCCTATGACCGGAATGTGTGATGGAAATTTCCTTCACCTCTTGGAGGTAGGGAGGTGTGTAGTGAGGCTAGGTGAGAAGGTGATTTGGCAGATAGATACAGGCCTCAGTCATACCAAGAGGTCTGGGAGATATTCTCTCTTGACAGAATACATTCTCCCTTATATTATTAGTACATCTGTATATTATTCAGTTGTTACTTGAATAAATATCAAAGTTGGTTGGATACCACATTCTTTCCTTTTCCCCTTTACCTATATATAATATGTATAAGGTATAAGTGGGATGGTGGCGGCATTACTATATATCTACCTAATTAATCTATCATCATCGACCAGAGGAACGAGATCTGAGATCAACCTACAATCAACCTATTAGGAACGTAACTCAAAACGTCTTCCTAATCTTAAACCCATACTTACAGTGACTGTCAACAGTAATTTGTAACAAAATTGCTATTTTGACAATGGACACATTGGGAATGCCTCAGGTATCTTCTTCTCAAGCACACAGGTTAATGGCTCATCATCATGGACGAATGACTTGACTGGGTCAAGTTGTACCCGGTCCCCGCCAATTCGTTACCCAAAAGGAGACTCATGGCTGGCACAGGCAGTTCCTCTGCCAGGCCTACACAGACCTTTCCCTTGAACACGTCACATTCTAGTTCCACCTGAGCTAAGGGAACAGACACAGTTCCACCAGCACCCCTCAGCACAACATGGTCGTCAGTTAGACTTACACCAGGGTTAGGGTTCAACGAGGGAGTGCGTGATGTGCCAGTGTCATGCAGAATCCTAACATCATGCACACAACCATTTATATGTACTGTACCAGCAGAAATAAAGGAGCGGTAACTGTCAGTAGAGACACTAGTGGGTGGATAGCTTACTACTGGTCTTTCATCTTTCTCCTTGGCCCAACATTAAGAGGCCCAGTGGCCCGACTTGCCACAGTAAGACAATACTTTCTGGGAAGACATTGTCTCTGTTATTATAATTATTACCTTGAACACGTTCCAGTTTGTCGATATCCTTTTGATAGTAAGGGCATCAGGACTGAAAGCAATATTCCAGGAGTGGGCGAACTTAAGAATGTTTAAAGAGTGACAATTACATCTTTGAATTTATGCTCAACGGACCTGTCTATGAAACCAATAATTTTGCTTGCTTCCTTAACAACCTCCTTGCATAGTTGACTAGGTTTGAGGGTACTTGATATTTTTTCTCCTAAATTTGTGTTTTGTCTAGATTCTTCAGTTGGTTGCCATTCATTGAATAGTTCGCTTTCTCATTTCGGCTTCCAATGTAAAGTACTTTACATTTGTCTTCATTGAAACACATTTTCCATATTTTAGCACATTGAGACAACTTATCTACATTGCCTTGCATATCCTGAACGTGTTCTTTAGATATTACGTTATTTACAATGTTTGTATCATCTGAAAACTTTGAGATTTTGAAGATGAGGCCCTCATCTATGTCGTTTATGTAGATTAGGAAGAGAACTGGCCCCAGTACTGATCCTTGTGGTACTCCGCTAGTTACATTGGTCCAATTTGGTGCTTTCCCATTTATGACTACTCTTTGTTTTCTTTCACTGAACCAATTGTCTATCCCTTTCAAGGCAACTCCTTGTACACTGTGTGTTTTTAATTTGATCAATAAGCGTTTATGTGAAACTTTATCAAAGGCATTTTGAAAATTGAGATATATAATATCTACAGCTTTATTCGCATCATATATATTTAGGATATCATGGAAGATATTTAAAAGGTTTGTCAAGCAGAAACAATGATTTCAAAAACCGTGTTGGTATCTTTAAGTATGTTGTTTTTCTCCAAGTGCTTTACGAGTCTGTCTCTTATCATAGTTTCTAGTATTGTACACACAACTGAAGTCAAGCTGATTGGGTGATAGTTACAAGGCAAGGCTTTACTGCCTTTTTTAAATATTGGGGTTACGTTCGCAAGTTTCCACTCATCCGGCAAAGTCCCAGTTCTCAGAGAATTGTTGAGTAGCAGTGTTAGCGGTTTGGAGAGCTCACATTTACCTTATTTGATAACTCTGGGAGAAATAGTATCAGGTCCAAGCGATTTATTTACCTTGGGTTTGTCACAGCAAATCAATACTTCTCTCTCAGTAATACAAATCTTGCTAAGCGCATTTGAATTAACTATTTGTACTGGAGATGCTGTAGGAATATCACTAAAGTCTTCTTATGTGAACACTGATGCAAAGAAGGTGTTGAGAGCATAACTCATCTGTGGTTCATCTTTGGTATAGTCTCCGTTCTCATCCAATAATGCTGCAATTGTTTAGGTCGCAACTTTTTGTTTCTTAATGTAGCTATAGAATTCCTTTGGGTTTGTCTTGCTATAATTTGCAATATGAAACTCTAGGGTCTTTTTGCTTTGCTTAATAGCTTTTTGGCTTTGCATCGTAGAACTACGAATGTTGCTCTGTCTTCTTCGGTTTCAGAAATTGTATATTTGTCATGGGTGTTCTTTTTACCAAGCAGACACGCTGCAATTTCTCTATTCCACTATTTTGGTCTAATATTATTTACTAATCTTCTATGCTTTGTTGGTATACACTCTTGCATCACTTTCAATTAATTGGTAGTGAAAAACTGCCATTGTTTGTTTGTCGTCATAATTAATCAAACAGCTCCAGTTAGTTTTATCAAGCATTGCTCTAAGAAACCTCTTATAATTTTCTCTTTATACTATAGAAGGTAACTGGCATGGTCGAGTGGTTGTAATGGCGGGCGAGCGTGGGTGGCGGTGGGCCAACGCCGTGGGGGATGCTGGGTCACGTGAGCGGCTACCTCTACCGTTTCTTCCCTTTGTTCGTAACCCAGGCAGCCCACGTGTACTTTTCCTAGGATAGAGGAAGGCTAGAGGGACATCATCAATCACTACTTTACTCTCAATTTATGGTAGAAAAACGTACGGGCTGTCATTTTCCACCACGATTTTCCAGCCTTTCTGGGCTGCTTCACAGGGCTTGAGTCGGGATTGGGGAGAATTGGAAGTTCTATGTATGTTAGATCTTCCACACCTGGTATATATTCCTCACCAGAGCTAGCACTCACCTCCTCTTCTTCACTAGAGGTCACAATCCTAGTTGTGGCACTTTCTACGGCTTCATCTAGCCCAAGGTAGAAAATTTGATGGCGGCCACGGCGAGAAATGATGCATCACTCACAAGTGCTAGCTGATCTGACGTGGGAGGGAGACAGAGGCTTGAGGGAGGCTGGCTGTGCTTGGGCCAAAGAGTAAAGAAGGATAGAGGGGAAAGTGGGTTATTTCCTCGCGCGAACTAGGGGTGTCAGCACTATCATGGGGCATAATATTATGAGCAAAATGCCCCATTGGATAGTCCTTATTAAATATTCCTTGATATCTGCGCACCTGGCTTGTCTGTAGTGTTACCATAGTTAGGGAAAGTTCGCATAATGAGGGGGCGTTAGATAATAGAGGGAATGTCTTTAACCCTTAACTGTCGGCGCACAACTTATGTCGTGTGAAATAAATTTGGACTATGTGGCGGTTCACAACTTATGTCGTGCGCTTTTTCAGCACGTAATGTTGCTGAGAGAGAGAGCTGAGCGGTGTGAGGAGCCTAGCAACTGTATGACCGTCCCCCACCACCGCGGTGGACCAACTGAACTGTATTCTAACTTCCTCCCCCTCTCCTCACTCTCTACACAGGGAATTATGTAGGGAGATTACCTAATTACAGGGTTTTCGCACTCGTGTTGCACGATCGTTGCAAGAGAACCAGTGGTCGTACAAGGACGGTTCGGGTGTCATTGGAAAGCTCTGTTTACGCCCTTTCAGGGATAGATACTTGTTTTACGCTCTGGGTCTTATTTAGGCATGAAAATGATCACATAAACAACCCTATTTAGGGTAAAAAAAAAAACGCTGGGCGCTACGGGCAAATAGACCACCTAGCCCGCTAAATAAGGGTTAAGAGTGAATTAATTTTGGTAAAAACACTTGTAAATTATTTAAAATAAAATAGATATATACAAGCAAGAGGAACATATTAGGTATACATATACAATATAAACAATATTTATATATGATGTAAGCTGTACAACTCCACGCCAAACAATATGAATTACAATTTAATTTGTAATATATGTTATTAGTTACATGTTATGTAGATGTTAATTTATAAAGTTGCACAGGACATTTCATGAAGTACGTTCTTAGGTTATACTTATGACATCTAGGGATATTTTGTCTCAGCATGTTTGACGTTGGCAACTCCCGTTCGTCTCCCGAGTCTCACAACAACAATGGCGGGGGTAGAAGAGACTTGACTGTGAACCTCCTTTTAATGACGACAATTTCACGATGATATGGCCTTTACAGTAGCCTCTACTTATGTCTATTTAACTCTGACATGTTTACAGAGTCTCTGGATAACGTTCAATTGATTAGTAATAGCGTTATTAGTACAAGGTATGGATTATTACAAATTATTAGGGACCCTCCCATATTCCTTTGCGATCGTGCTGTGAGATACGATGCTTATGAGCCCCAGGTGGTAGAGCCCGTAATTTCACGACGAACCAGAGACTGAATCGTTTGTTGGACTGGCCTCACAATTTAACTGTTCTCTATTTAGGAGGCAATTACGTACACGAGATAGTCCAGGTGTCTGAATATACGACCAACATCGTCTCTATCATCCAGCAAATAGAACAGTGATGTGGCTCGAAAGTATCAGTAGTGTTGCTGGAGCCAAGGAAGTTACCTCCCACCTCTGAAGCCGTCGAAGGAGTAGCTCATTATCATGATTATATTGTCGAGCAGCGAGAAGATTGGCAGATCTATCAGGTATTGGCAGTAGGGGATTTTTGTTTCTTCTATGTTTCAACTACTCCCTCTCGGGCATAGGCTGAGAGCCTATACATTCATCCGTTACACATTGAACGGTGAAGCCTGTGAGGTCTCGTTCCAGTCTAAGGAGTGAGACATGTGCAACACTTTCAGCTGCAACCTGCCCCTGCCATCTTGCCTTCGCAGGATGCATGGGGCTTGATTGCTCACTCACTGTTCGAAGCAGCCCCATCTCTGAAGCTGCTTCTCCCAAGTGCTTCACTGTTTCACCTCCTAGACTCGGACCCTCACTCTCAGAAGGCCATCTACTGAGCAATGAACTCACTAAGCATTGCCCACCTGTAGCCTATTTTGAAAATGGGAATATTCATACAGTGCTATTAACACTTACGGTGCAGGCATATTTCCGCCATATTAGGGCTCATTAAGGCACTTCTGATTGATTAGGCAAGTGTCCGAATTAAATTAAATGTATTCAGCCAAAAACTAGAAGAAAATAGCTTCAAAATTACACAAAACCGAGCTTCGTAGCTCGCGGGCTTCACCTGCAGTGCTACATTGAGCAATTATTGCTAATGTCGTGCTACATTTGCCTTTGGCAGCGCTGTATATTTCATGAGAGTATGGCCGGCTGGCTAGAAGAAGGACGGGTGGTCTGTCGTGCTCCCGCTCCCTCGCTGCCTGTAAATTGCCTTGTCGTTCCGGAACGTCTCCCACAGCCCATGGGTTAAATCAGTGAACAATGAGGATATTCTTTTGGAATTTCGGTGGGCTTTGTGCTAATGCACTGATACTAGGAGCACAAATTTCATCCCAATAATATTTTCCCATTGATACATCGGGATTCAAACCTAGGACCATTGGATTACTAGTCCAGTGGCAAAACCACTCCACCACACCTCCCCTAAATGGAAGTATACTATTGATTAAAAATTAGATAAAACTGACGTCTTTATCCTGTGGTAGAGGACAGTAGGAGGGTCTGTAACGTTGAGTTCTCTGGCGTTTGAGAAACTCGGAGCTTGAGTTTCGTTCCAGTCCCTAAATTTGTTCCCATTTGTATAATTTGGGCCATGTTATGTCTCCGTCCTTAATGACGCTCGTGTCTGAAAGACCAGGTAGGCCTGTAAATGCTTGGGATGGAGCATATGTAAAATTAAATAAATAATAAATATGTCCCCCCCCCCACCCTAAAATGCTACTAACACCGGTTCCCACGAACATCTGGGATGTTGTTTGAATATTTTATTAATAAATAACTAAACCTAATAATTTTATATATTGTTTATGTATTAATATTGTAGACTAAAATGAATGTTTAACCAATCTTTCATCTGAATTAAATTTGTAACAGCTTATCGGAACAGGAATAATGCTAAGCATTAATAGCTAAATTAAATGTGAGTTACATAAAAATGTAAATTTGATTGATGAAAATGTAGTCTTCAGTATAATAATGTATTACTATTTCGTAACTAATTGAACATTTTCCAAAATGACTGATATACTCTTAATAAAATCTATGGTGGGGAAATTAGGTTGGATAACTAGAGCCTTATTAAATATCTGCCAGGAGGTAAAAAGACGAGAACCCTGTCCAAGGGAGCTAATAATGTCCACAATAAAGGATCTCAAAATCAGGTGGGATAATTTTGAAGAATCTCTCAATAAATTGAAGGATTTTTGATTAACCCTCAGGATCCCAACCGATATAATAATAAATGACACTCCAGGACCAGCCAAATTTCCATTTTTCTTCCTGAAAATACATGGGATGGATTAGTAATGAAGGAAAGACAACTTTAACCGCTCACCTAGGTCATTTGGAGGTCCTGGGGGGGGGGGGGGGGGGGTACGCGGTATACTGGCATCTCACTCCCGCGTGCGCCCACACGCACGTGGCTGGACTTGGGTGGTTGCCACCCATCAGTATTGTTCTGTGGGATCCTAAAGTAGTTCCGATACAAATCTGAACCCTCTATAGGTGCCATAGGACTAGAGTAATTAAGGCGGTCACATATACTGCGTCGCTGGGACTGTGGGTTATATACATAGGCGACTCATAACGTGTGTCCCTGCGGTCAAAGAGGTTAAACACAAGCAGTCTGAAAGGTTTGATGAAATAAGTCAGTCCTATGCGGATGCCCGTGACAAGGAGAAATGGTACCGGTACCGGTACTGCAGCTTCGGGACAACAAATCTTTAAGTAGCCACCTATAACCTTACCTAAATTTGATGGGCAATGTGATTGGAATACCTTTTGGGATAAGTATAAAGGTTCAGTTCATGACAGATCAGATATTTCTGCGAAAAATAAACTTCTATAATTGTTGGGTCAACTTAAGGGGTTTGCAATGGATCTGATTAAGGAACTTCCCATAACCAATAACACTTATGAAGCTGCTCTACAAATGCTCAAAGAGAATTTTGAAGATACTGAACTAACTTTGCAGCGCTTAGTTTACAAATTGCTGGATTTATCAGGACCTAAGCATACGTACCAGGGCCTTCAATAATTTTGGATCACCTAGATTAATTGTGATTTAAAATCCCTTAGTACACAGAAACATCTTAATTCGGCTTCTTGGCTACTAACTCACATTGTATAGCAAAAGTTCTCTCAGAAGAACTGTAATGAATTGTATCACAGGTATGAGAAGAACTACTTCACATACCAAGAAATAGAAGAGGGGTAAGAGAGCTGTGCAAACACATGCAGGTTTCTAAGAAGGATACTTGTACCAAGGAAGAAGACAGCAAGGTTAACAGGATACAAAGTCATCTACAACAGGGACTAATGAAAAGGCAAAGGAGAAGAGGTTGGTACTTATGTTACTACCATCCAACAGAATAATCCAACTAGTAAAGTATTGAAAACACAACCTGGTGTTGGGGAGAGTAAAAAGACACCCACCTCCCACTTCTCCAGTGACCCAAGAAATAACCAGAGATATTAAGCCCGCACCAGTGGTAAAACAAGAAACCCGGAAGGTGTGTATGTTATGTTCTGAACAACATCCCACAATGTATTGTAGGACTTACCCAGATCTTAAGGCCAGACTTATACGACTCATCGAGTGTCTTGTTTGCCTGAGCTTAAGGCATTCTACTGAGGAATGTGCTACCAAATTAAATACATGTTTTTAGTGCAAGATTGGTGTACATCATACAGCTCTGTGTCCCAAGACCAGTGAATTAAACCCAAAACTACAAATGCGAACATGACCTTGACCACAGGAAACCCAATGAATACGCCGGCAGCTACCCATATATTAGAGGGAAAAAGGTTATGCCAGTCAAAGCACTCATTGATACTGGAGCCCAAAAGACCTTCATTGCTGGAGATGTTGTCAGAGCCATGAACTTGCCAACAGTGGGGAGAGTGAACATGGCAATAACCGGATTCTTGTCAAATAAGGAAACACAAATAATTGATATGGTTAAGCTCCTGATCAGATTAGGCAAATACAAATGTAAGGTGACTGCGGTGGTTAAGGAAGACATAAACACTTCTGGGATAAATAAGGGTTTGAATGAAGCAGCTGAATACTTAACAGAGCGCGGTGTACAACTAGCAGAACATAATATAGAGTCTGACATAGTAGGTTCAATTCAACTAATTATCGACTCTGATTGTTGTGGACACTTCTTGCGAAAAATGATCCTGAAACATGGTATACATTTAATTTCCTCATCAAGTGGATACATAATTATGGGATCTCCAGCCACATTCTGCCCAAATGAATCGGGCAACCGGATGGATCCAGTCTTCGTGACTCTTGCACAATCTCTGGTGGTGGCTAGAATTGATGCATAATTAATTCCATCACAAGTAGGAGATATTCTGGAGGAATAAGAAGAACCTGTTCACAACTTTGGGAACTGGACACTGGAGGAATAGAAGCAGATCTTCCCGCTCCTGAAGACGTTTTAACTTATAACCAATACCTAGACACAGTTGAGTATAGGGATGGCCAGTACTGGGTAGGACTTTCATGGAAGATAAATGCCCCTGAATTACCAATCAACTACCAGAGTTCAAGAAGTCAACTGAACAAAATGTTCGAGAGGTTGCGTCAACATCCTGAACGACTGGAAGTTTATCATAAAATAATTCAAGATTAGTTGGAGAATGACTTTATTGAGGAGGTCCCAGGTGAAATAAACATCAAAGAGGTTCATTACCTTCATCATCATGCTGTAAGTAAGGATTCCAGTACTACCCCCATCAGCGTGGTATTTAACTGCAGTGCTCGAGTAGCGATGAATGAAGCAATTCTAAATGATTATCTCTATGTAGGACCATGTAGGACTATGTAGAGATGTAATTGGTCCCCTTAAAACTTCTATAGGAAAATTGACAGAAAGTGATTTAGAAATGTGCAGTACATTAAATAGTCAATTTCTTTCCGTTTTCACTAATGAAAATTTGGCACAGTTTCCAGAAGTCCGTAAGGTATACAGCGATAGTATAGAAAATAGGTTAAGTACGGTTACTATAAGTAGAAATGATGTGGTTAAGGAAATTGACAGACTGAAACCTCATAAATCGCCTGGTCCTGATGAGGTATATGCTAGAGTATTAAAAGAATGCAGAGATGAGTTAAGTTATCCATTAACATTTCTATTTAACAAGTCATTAGAAACAGGTATAGTTCCAGAAGCTTGGAAGCTTGCAAATGTAGTTCCGATCTTCAAAAAAGGTGATAAATCAATAGCATCCAATTACCGTCCCATTAGTCTCACTTCAATCATAGGAAAACTACTAGAGTCAATTATTGCTAGGAAAATGAGAAACCACTTAGAAACATTTAACTTAATAAATTCTTCTCAGCATGGATTCACTCAGGGACGGTCTTGCCTTACTAATTTGCTTAGTTTTTTCTCAGAGGTATATGAAGCAGTAGATAATGACAAGTCATATGATATTATATATTTAGATTTCAGTAAAGCTTTCGACAGAGTCCCTCATGAGAGATTGATGAGAAAGGTTGAGGCACATGGAATAGGTGGGGCGTTGTTAGGATGGATTAGGTCATGGCTAATTGGTAGGAAGCAGAGAGTCAGCATAAATGGTACCAAGTCAGAATGGGGAGCAGTCAAAAGTGGTGTCCCCCAGGGATCGGTATTAGGTCCCCTGTTGTTTCTTATATACATAAATGACCTAGATTTAGGTATAACTAGTAGGATAAGTAAATTCGCAGACGATACTAAAATAGGGAGATCAATTGATTCAGATAGCGATATAGAGTGCCTCCAAAGGGATCTAGATACCTTACATGAATGGTCAGTAAATTGGCAGATGAAGTTTAACATTGACAAATGCAAGGTATTAAAGATAGGGAAGATGCAAACAAATTTTAAATATAAACTAGCTAATTTAGAATTAGAAAATTCAGACTGCGAGAAAGATCTAGGTGTGTTTGTTAGCAATGATTTGAAGCCTAGAAAAACAGTGTATAAGCGTTCGTAATAAGGCAAACAGGATTCTCGGGTTCATCTCTAGGAGTGTGAGTAACAGAACTGCTGATGTTATCTTAAAACTTTACTTGTCATTAGTGAGACCCCACATGGATTATGCTGTCCAATTTTGGTGTCCTTATTACAGAATGGACATAGATTCATTGGAGAGAGTACAGCGTAGAATGACAAAAATGATCCATAATATTAGAAATCTTTCGTATGAAGAAAGGTTGAAGAAATTAGGTTTACATTCGTTAGAGAGACGCAGAGTTAGAGGGGATATGATAGAGGTGTTCAAGTGGGTTAGTGGGATTAACAAAGGGGACATGGCAAATGTACTAAAGCTCAGTGATAGCGAAAGAACTCGTACCAATGGTTTCAAATTAGATAAATTTCGTTTCAGAAAAGATATAGGCAAGTATTGGTTTGGTAACAGAGTTGTAGATGGGTGGAATGGACTACCAAGTGCTATAGTGGGATCTAAAACTGTAGGGAGCTTTAAGATAAAATTAGATAAGCATATGGACGAGAAGGGTTGGGTGTGAAGGGGGATCAGCCGGGTTGGGCCAATCAGCGCTCTGCAGACCTCCATAATCCTGCGTTAATCTCTAACCGTTTTGGTAAGATGATCCTCAGGGTATTAGAGTGTGAAGCCTATAATTGGGCTTTGTAATTGAATTGGGGTTGTGTGGGACAGGGATCTGCCTTGCTTAGGCCAATCGGCTTTCTGCAGACTCCCATTTTCTTATGTTCTTATGTTAAATCTGACTGAAATAATGGGTGATGTACTAATAAATTCAGGACAAAGAAATTTGTGATTGTGGCAGAAATCTCAAAAGCCTTTTTGAGAATAAGGTTAAAGGAGCAGGATCGCACATTCACAAATTTCCTTTGGCCTGAAGACCCTTTTCATTCTGGTGGGCGGATTTAACCTGTGGAGCCCCGGCTAGTTTTGTAATGTTTGTTCACCAGAACCCGGCCGGTTTTCAATTTTTTTTTTATTCCAGAAACAATTGCGAATGGGTTAGGAATGAAGGAAAAACCACGAAAAACCCCTCAAAAAGCTTAAAGAATGGTCCTACAGAACCCCCGAAAACGTATGTTACAAGAGTAAAAAATTGAAGGCAATTACCCCAAAAAAACAGGTTATTGCGCGCTCACGCGCACGCACGTGGACTTTGAGAGTTTTCAACCATCGGCACGGTTGCGTGGGATACGTACACAGTTCCCATACAAATCTGAGCCCTCTCGAGTGGCTACACCTGAGGCTACGGTCGGAGCAATTAGGGTGACTCGTCAGATGCGTCGCTGGGGCTGTGCGTTACATACATCGCCGACGCGTCAGACGCGTCGCTGGGGCTGTACGGGTTAAACATACCACTTTCGGTCAGTGATATTTGGTTCCTGCTCTAGCCCCTTATTGTTGAGCAGCACCTTGATATATAATTTCCAGAAGACAAATAAGCCAGAAATGGGTCAACTGTTTTACATGGATAATCTTCAGGGCGACTCTGACAGTATAGAGGAGGTGATTGAAATCTACAATTTGGCAAGTTAAGAATGTAATAAGGCCAATATGTCACTACAAAGTTGGAATTCAAACTCTCATATTCTTTTGGACAAGATAAGAGGAGACTATCCTGACTACCAAATACCAGAATGTCAACCAGATTTGGGATTGGAGTGGAAAACTACTACTGATGAGATGTCTCTAAAACCCATCATATTTCTAGATGTAAAACTCACAAAATGCAGGTTCATAAGTCAGGTCTCTATGATGTTCAACCCATTGGGCATATTTAGTCCCATATCAACTAAAGGGAAGATTTTTAGTTCAGGAAACCTGGAGAGAAGCACTGAGTTGGGATATTCCATTACCTTAAAAGTAAACAGAAGAGTGTAACAAATTGAAGGTAAAATATGAAAAAGTGTAATCAGTCAAGTTTCCTAGAAGATGCGGTCCTACCCCTGACAATGATTTGTCTCTATTGCATGTATTTTGTAATGCATCGTCTAAGGCGTATGGTGCAGTAGCTTATTGTGTCACTGGAGTCCGATCTACTTTGATTATGTCCAAGTCCCGAGTAGTGCCATTAAAACGACGTACCCTTCCACAGTTGGGGCTGACCGCTGTTAAACTGGGAACTCGGTTAGCGACTTATTTAAATGGTATGTTTCCCTTTATAGGAAAGACATATATATGAACAGATAGTGAGATATGTTTGCACTGGACAGCTAAGGATGATAGTCACATAGTTTATGTGCGGAATATAGTACACAACATAAACTAACTGCAAATGAACTATAAATTCATGCATGTTAAGTCCAAGGATAATCTGGTTGACTTGGTGACCGAGGTGTGAGTGTCAAGAAGCTGATTAACGAAACTCTGTGGTTTCAGGATCCGGTTTGGCTATGTCAAAGTGATTGGCCAGAACACAAATCATAAGAGAAGGTTAAAGATGATCAGGTTCACATGGACCTGAGCTGAGGGTGAGCGGTGTAGCCAGTCTTTGATCGCCTTGAATTCTGCCTCAGTTTGGTGCTGGAGGTCAGTAAATATTACTTGTTTTATTCCCCCATGGTGGTTGGGAAGAATAATTGGCAAAGATACATCAAGAGAGGGCCAGAGTTGCCCAGGCGAGAGCCTGTGTCTGTCTGACTTCACTGGCTCCGCCCACCTTCTTTTATACCCGGTAACCCACACCCGGTGCAACGCTGGCCTGTGATTGGTTGAGGATTGCGCCGGAAGTGTATTTTTGACGTTTTTCAGTGGCAGACGGGAGTAAGGGGTTGGCACCAATACATCAGAACGCTTTTTACCAGGATAGAAAATACGGGTGTGGACAGAGGGTAAGTTATGAGACGGGTGTCTGGGAAGTGAGGTGAGGTGAGTGTTTTGGTGCATCAAAGGCAGCCTGTAATTGGCTGAGAGCTCCTGGGTTCTGCATTATGATTTTCGTGCCAAACAATGATGTTGCACAAGTGTTTACAAGAAAGATCCTGGATTTCAATGGTCATATATATTGCTAAAACAGTTTTGCCTCATATTAATTTATTATTTATAGGTAGGCTGGGTTTATTTCTTGTATAGAATATGCTGTTATTGTATCACCTTATTTATAAACTGGACCATCTGGTTACATCGCTAATCATTATCCGACATACAATACTCTTTTCTATCTTATTTTTGTTTTAACCTCCTACGCAAAATATTTTAATTTGTTTTACTCAGGCAATATTTATTTGTATAGCCAATTTATCTTAGCAGCGATTATTATAGTTGATCTCTTTTGACTGTTGTACTCTTAAGGTCACAAACGATTAATGACCTGAATAAGCTAATTGAAACACGTCAATAATGTGCTCCTCATCATATTGCATTTTTATCCATTTGTTTTTCATTTTGTTTAGGTTTATATTACCATATGTAATTATGTTACCTCTATGGTTGCGAATTAAAGAAGAAAGTGATACTTGAGAGCATCAACTGAGGTGATATTTTTTAATGTTGAAGAGTGTATCTTATGTTATATTATATATTATTTATGGCTTTGTTTACTAAATGAATACTTAAGGATGGTTTCGACGACACCATGAGCTCCTTTACAAACCACAGACTACTTGATTCTGTAAAAACATCCTTAACAGTAAACACTAATAGATTAATAAAAGTATACATTCATCATCAGTTTTTATTCTTTCTACATGCGTGTTAAATGATGTACAGCAATATTGTAATTTCATATCTCTCTATTATTTCTGGAATAACCAGAATCATAATATAAATTATCATTGTTTTACCATTAATTTCCTCCTTCTGTTTTAATTATATGGGAAACAAACATTACACTAATGCAGCTGAACTCTTCGCTGAAGTCTTTAAAACAAACTGAATCTGTGAAGACAGCAGCGACATCTTTCCTAATTAAGCTGAAAATGACAATAGATCCAGGTCACGACACCAGAAACACAAAACACACCAGAATATTACAGCAACAACAACAACAATAACACTGACAACATGGAGAAAATAATAATATAATTAGTATTTATTTATAACCAAACATAATCACTAATTTACTGTCAAATAAATATAATCGAGTAATGGACATCTAATTGATATCTAAGATAGGACAAGGTTGAGAGACTCAATGGTATTATAAGTTACCACGTAATTCTGGTCCTTCAACATTGCAGCGCCATATATACCTATGACATCATAGTTTATCCATACTAATACAAACAAGGTCCCTTACTATTTTGAAAGATGTTTTTCAAATTATATTTTTCTGTATCCAATCCCATATAAGAAGTGAACCAGGAAGCATCCAAGAATCTCGCGTACACCAATATAAACGCAAGAATATAATTATATGATGCAACAATAAAACCAAACACAAATTGGAAGTAAACACCAAGTAACAAATAACCCACCTGTAGTGAACCAGACCACATGTAATATTGGTCAATAACAGACTCTGGCTGCAATAACACAAAGGTGTAAACATGATTCATACAATAACCCTGGGAACAAATAGTATTAAATACCAGACACATATTAATTTATTTGTTTGTCTTGTTTGTTTACTATCTATACTGAAAAAACAAAAAACATCTCTATCAAACTGTTGTTAATTATATTTGTCCGCAATCTGTCTCACCTTATTTTGTATTTCTTTCTCCGTTTACGGTTATCCACCTCCCTTCAATACACCAAAGGTATCGCAATGTACAATATTAATATTGATTCACAGGGGAGTTTTATAACTCATTTGTATCCAGCAACACTGATCTGGCAGCTCTCAAATTATCCATGCAGAAAACTACCATGTGGAAAACTGTAATCTACCTTCTGTCTGGTTGTCGATAACATTAACTTCTTATCCCGAAATATTAAAAAATATTCCAATCGAAATTGGAGTTAAAAAGTTGTTCATGTGAATCCATTTTATCGTTGTTATCATTATCAGTTAGATGTAAAGCAATTTAATTCTCATTTGTTCACGATCATTATTTGTTCGACTGTCTTACAATTTTGCACGCATTTATACGATAATTTAAGTTACTGTAGATAGCAACTATTTATATATTCAACACTTATTCATGGTCTTAATTCTGTTATAGGGATTTACATTTACTTTCTTGGTAAGGCAATCTCAATTGGGACTATTTTGTATCACAAAACAAAAAAACACACACACAAACACAGAAGTGTGGGAAGCCTTGAAAAAAGTGAAGTTGGGGAAAGCACCAGGAACAGATGGAGTGTGTGGGGAAATGTTGAGGTATGGTGGTGAGATAGTGATAGAATGGGTATGGAAAATGTGCAAACTAGCATGGAAGAAGGGGAGTGCACCCAATGACTGGAAGATTGGCATAATAGTCCCCCTATATAAGGGCAAAGGGGAAAGAGGAGTGTGTGGTAACCACCGAGGAATATGTCTTCTAAGCGTAGTAGGGAAGGTATACAGTAGGGTAGTGATTGAGAGAGTGAGAGTGAGAACGGAGAAATGGATAGGCGACGAGCAGGGAGGTTTTAGGAAAGGAAGAGTATGTATAGATAAGATTTTTACCCTGAATTGTGTTGTGGAGAAATATCTGGAGAAGAAACAAAAGGTGTATGTTGCCTTTATGGACTTGGAGAAGGCCTATGACAGAGTGGATAGAGAAGGTTTGTGGAAAGTATTTAGAATATACGGAGTAGATGGCAAGCTGCTGAAAGCAGTGAAGAGTATGTATGAGGGTGCAAAGGTGGCAGTACGTGTTGAGAGTGAGCAGAGCGAGTTCTTTGACCTGAATGGTGGTTTGAAACAGGGGTGTGTGATGTCCCTGTGGTTGTTTACTGTATATATGGATGGAGTCATGAAAGAAATACTATCAAGAGCAGTGGATGTTGATGTATCACTGAAAAGGGATACTGCTGTTTGCGGATGATACAGTTCTGATGAGCGATAATGAATGGGAGCTGCAGGGTTTGGTAAATGAGTTTGGAACAGTGTGCGAAAAACGGAATTTGAAGGTAAATGCGGAGAAGAGCAAGGTTATGGTCTTCGAAAGGGGTGAAGTCACAGAGTGTGAGGTGAAGTTGAATGGTCAGGCTATGGAGATCGTCAACTCTTTAAGTATCTGGGCAGTGTGTTGAGTAAAGATGGGACAATGGATGAAGAAGTGCAGGAGAGGGTACAACAGGGGAAGAGGGTTGTAGGAATGCTGAAAGCAGTAACAAGAAATAGGGTGGTCAGTATGGAAGTGAAGAAGTCCTTGCATGACAGTGTGGTAATCCCGACACTGACTTACGGAAGCGAAGCATGGATGTTGGTTGAGAGACTCAGACCAAGAGTGAGAGCAGTGGAAATTAATTACTTGAGAAGTGCGTGCGGATTTACATGGAGGGATAGACAGACTAATGAAGAAGTAA
This sequence comes from Paralithodes platypus, assembly GCA_032716605.1. NCBI lineage: Eukaryota > Metazoa > Arthropoda > Malacostraca > Decapoda > Lithodidae > Paralithodes > Paralithodes platypus. The sequence continues at coordinate 21,021,934 of CM064578.1, forward strand.
GAAGGAGGTGTGGTGTGGAGGTAGATGTGCTGGAAAGTGTGAAAAGGAACAACTTGAGATGGTTCGGCCATATGGAACGTATGGAAAGCGAGAGAATGACTAAGAGGGTGTACGAGAGCGAGGTGGAAGGACACAGAGGGAGAGGTAGACGGAAGGAGAGGTGGAAGGATGGAGTGAGGAAGTAAATGAACGAAGGCGGTGCTGGTTGGGGGGAGGGGCGTCGACTGATTGGGGACAGAGGTGCACCATGGCGGTTCGTTCGTTGCCACCCCTTCGGGGATGACGGCGTCGGGCAATAGATAGATAGAATAGATAGACACACACACACACACTCTATCTCTCTCTCTTTACAGCAAATTAGATCCCGGTGAGCCAGTTACCTTGGCAGGGGGAGAGGGCTGCCCGTGGTGGTGTCAGCACGGGTGTGAGTGCTGCTGGAAATTCATTTACTGTAGGTTGGCGTGGTCTCAACTCTTCCCCAACTCAGAACTCTCCTAACGCAAACAAACTCATAATAATGTACTTTTGCCAGGAATAATGCTGTGACACCAATATAGTAAGTATAGTACATAATGCCATACGTCAGAAGGTAAACATCTACCTTCTGTCTGTCTGTTTGTCCCTCAGTTTTCAAGATGGAGAGATCATATTTTGCATGCATACGGTGGGGGTGCCAGAATAGGTTTTAATCAGGGGGGGGGGGGGGGGGACCCTCAGTTTTCAAGATGGAAACCCATTTTTTGGCATGTATACGAAGAGGGAGGAATCAAGGTGGACATATTGATATCGGTCACCAAAGTGGATAGAAGTTATTTATTCTTTTTATGATCGTCATCATCACCGTCATAATACATACTAAAGCCATCATATCAAGTTTTCAAGAAGTACCTATGTCTATGTACTTTACTTCGATCACCAAATTAAAGTATCCTACTTGTGTAAAGTTTGAATGTTGAAATATGAAGTGCCTCTTAAGACACACAGTTTGGCCCCATATGAACCAAAGGGAATCGAAGGAAAGAGGAGAAACTGGTTTTTGGCTCCCGCGACCTAGGGGTAGCAGCACTATCATGGGGCATAATATTATAAGCAAAAGGCCCGAGTGGATATTCCTTATTAAATACTCCCTAATATATGTGAGCCTGGCTAGTCTGCAGTGTTACCACAGTTAGGACAAGTCCATATAATGAGGGGGCATAGGAGGTCATAGAGGTCTAGGTGGAGTTTCCGGACAGACAGACGGATGACGAACGACGGACAAGCTGACTGGTGGTGCACAGTATGCGGGCTGGATCTGTGTGTGCGATACCACTCTGCTTCGCAGTGTTGATACAAAAATAAATAAATATATTCTTACTTTTGTTGATACAGTACAAAATTATCGTTGTATGCATTAATATCAACCATTTGTATTCCCCTACTCACTTGTCATCAATCTATCTCACACAATCATTGTTTTTACTTTTGTTTATATGAAAACAACATAGTGTTTTTATACAAACCTATTAGCCATTTGTATTCACCTACTCTATTTATATTAATCTATCCTGTACAAACATTGTTCTTATTTTGGGTTCACCATTTACTTTAGATCAGAACGAAGTAATGCTTCACTTCGCATTGAAAATAGTTTTGCTACTTCTCTCTCTCTCTCTCCGAAAGGACGTCCTTCCTAGAGTCTTTGAAGCATTTTTAAAAATAGATCTGACATAAGACGTCCATCTGAAATTGGCATACTCCAAGGATATCACTATTCGAGAAAAAAAAATGCCAAATTGTTATTATTGAAAATTATGTAGGATTCAAATGGGATATGTCTATTATAAAACTGAATGTAATTAGTTTAATGAAAGATAGACAGACATATAGATAGATGTAGATATATAGATATATATGTGGATATGAGAGAGAGAAAGATAATTGGCAAACGATTTTCAATGCGAAGTGAAGCATTGCTTCGTTCAGATCAGCTCCCTACTTCCTCCCACAATCCACAGTCACCACCCACTTACGTGCCGTCGATGGTTCACTGCCAGTGTTACCACAACTAATTAGCATGAGGCTTCACATCTCTCGGTCAGGGGGGTACCTTTCTTTTATGGATGGGTGTACTGTACAAGTATACAGCACGGTTGCATCTTATTAGTTAATCAAGTTTACAATAATACCGTTAAATATAGGTCAGCATATCTATGAATTTCACACAGGTATATTTTCAGCCTCTTGCTGCAATTCTTAATAATCCGTTTACTTTTATTATCAACAGTTGCATAGTAACTACTATGGGTTTCATGTGTGGCATCGTTTTTCGGGAATAACTTATTAACAAACGGTTGGATCAGTATGATATTTTGACGCAGCTTTTTTTACACCGTCCCCTAATTTTCGACAATATAGTGTATTACAAAAAGTTTAGAAATAAGCCACTTGTCCCTGTGTCATGAGGTTAAATTCGCAGGTATATATTAAGCAAACCACCCACCAATTTTCATGACAATTTTGAAATGCATGTTGGAATCCCTCTACACTGTACTTAATTTTTATGGAAGTTTGATAATTTGGAAAAATCGATTAAGGGAGAAAATTAACATTGAAAATGATGTGTAAAAAGTCTCCCATAAACGGCGGCCCGCTATGTTATTGTAGTTTGCGGCCTAATTTCGTCTGTTAATTAACTTTCTCCTTAATTGGACCCCCTATCACCCTATGAAGTACAACAGATTATGATGGCATAAGTGACGGGTGTTTAGAGGGGGCAGTGCTCCCCCTTCAACATATTACGTGTCTCACAGTAACTTCTATTATATAAACAACCCAAGAATTTTCACAGAGATTTTAAATTTCATTTAGGATGTAATATAACCTATACTCCATGTTAAAATAAGTGTCAACCCTCGAAAAATTCTATTAAGGGAGATACAGAACCTAGAACCTGTAACGAGTAACGATATTTGTCCAGGGTTCCCTCCCCATAGACGGCACACAACACGACTCGGCGGACCTTTTTCTCCCTGCCTTTCAGTCTAATTAACACTAGGAATTTACCTAATTTTCTATCCAATGTACTATCCAACCAGCGGGGCTGTGGGGGCGGCAGCCCCCACCCATAATACTAGGTTAGGTTAGGCAAGGTTGGTAGGTTAGGCTAAAATCTTTAATGTTGCTTAATTGTTCGATAATGGATAATGAGCTTACTGGGTAAGTTCATTTTCTATCCCATGTACCATCCAACAACTTTTGCCAAAACTAGATTTTTTTTTCTTCATTTTGGGAGTTTCTTAAGTTGAAAAACAAGAAAACCTGAGCCAACTTTTTTTTGCCACTTTCTGACTTTTATGAAGCTGAAAAATCTTAAAATTCCAGCCAACTTTTGCCAAAAATTTGCTCAATTTTTTTTTATTTTGGGGTTTTCTTAAGTTGAAAAACAAGAAAACCCGAGCCAACTTCTTTTTTGCACTTGCTGTCTTTTATGCAGCTGAAAAATCTTAAAATCCGAGCCAACTTTTGCCAAAACTTGGCTCAGGTTTTTTCATTTTGGGGTATTCTCAAGTTGAAAGACAACAAAATCCAAGCCAACTTTCATCATAAAAGCCATTATATCGCCTTTTTATGTCTTTAACCCACATTTTCCCTGATCTTCATAGCCCTCCCCACTATCGGGCGCCGTGTCTTAAGATCGTTGGATAAAGGGGAAAACGATTTTTGCGGAGGTTGAAACTAATGTCAATGACTATATATTGATGCAAATAAACTAAAACTAAAAAAAAATAATGAAAATAATTGGTGGGTGGTTTCCTTAATATTTTCCAATTCGCACATTAATGACTAAGAAACAGACAAGTTTCCGTGGCTTACCTGTGAGAACCACCAAACCATTATTGCTCCTCCATCAAACACGGTAGTTATCAGCCACCACCCAACCCTATTATCGCCTTTAAATTCAAGTTATCTGTCAATATCAAGTATAAATATACAACCAGTATGTATTATTGTATATTTATACTTGATGCGTCACTGGTATCCAGTGGGTTAATGCACCTTTCAAAACTCTATTATGATTTTTGTTATCTGTCACCTAAAATAAAGCATCGAGAGGAAATGGTGCACTCGGACACCATAGTCTCTGGCCCACTCCTCTCTAGCAAGAAGCGAGGCCAGGACCCTTACTGGACGGCGGCCCACAGTGATGGTTATGGGTGGGGTTCGGGGGAGAGGGCAACGCACACAGGAACGCACTGTGAGGTATTTGTGTGAAACAATCCAAGAAGATTGCTTTATTGGTTACATTCTTCTAGTTTTTTGGTATTTGTTGCCATAATTTTGCATTATATAACATCCTTTATTCAATACTATTGAGAACAAACTTAATTATGCAATATGTTCTTTAGCATGAGTAAGTGTAACTATCGGTGTGAACCATTAGTTACTATGTAGTGCAGTTCTTATTATTAGCAAAATTGAAGTTCAGGGAAGGTTTCAAAATAGATCAGTATAGATATAGCAGACTGGAACACACACACAAACAGAGTGAGAGAGAGAGAGAGAAGGATAGTGTGTGTGGGGAAGGGGGGGGGGGGTGTAACAGGCTGGGAGGCAGAGAAACAGGGAGAGGGTGAGCTGGGGTTGTGGTGGTGAGAGGCACAGAGGGAGTAAGAGTGAGATAGAGTGAAAGGGAGGTGCTGGAAAGGAAATATGGAATCGGAATACGATAGAACTAGATTAGAAACAGTTTTGTGTGTGTGTGTGTGTGTGTGTGTGTGTGAATAACTAATCATAGTCATATAATTATGTCATTGGTAACTTTATGAAGTATATCTTTCATATAGGGTAATTATTATAACAATGTAAAGACTTTGAATATGCTTACTGTTAGAGAAGTTTCAGTCCTATGGAGCTAAAACAATACCCATGAATACAACTTCAGTCTGAAGCATGTTGTGTGATTCGTAGGGTTCACATTAAACCTATGCGCATATGTTTACACTATATACAATAATGTTAACACAGTTGTGAGATGAAATCTTAAAGTAATAAATACCAAGACAATATACAGTATATTAACATACATTTATATGAATATAAATGGTAAGACGGTAATATGAACTCGGAAACAAAAAACATGGCATACAACCAATACACAGAGAGAGTGAGAGTGAGAGAGAGATGCATGGACAATTATTATATCAATTAAATCTTGGCTATAGCATTTGTATCTAAGTACTAATAATACTAATATAATAATAATAATAATAATAATAATATTAATTGCAATAATAATAATATTAGATAAATGTCATACATAGTTGTGAGGCTAAGGCAGGATTCAAAGACCTCAAATGTTTCACAGTGTGTTCGTGTGTGCGTTACCCTCTCCTCCCAACCCCACCCCTAACCATAACTGTGGGCCGCCGTCCAGCAAGGGTCCTGGCCTCACCTCTTGCCAGAGAGAAGTGGGCTAGAAACTATGGTATCCGAGTGTACAGTCTACGACAGAACTGCTGTCTTGGCCTGAGGCAATGTGTTAGTTCACTCACCTTTTAATAGATGGCACTTTAATCGCTTCTAATAAAACGGGGCGGGGTTAATATAGAGGTTCGAAGGAGGAGGAGTCAAACGTGTGTGTGTGTACTTACTCTAGTTGTACTTACTCTAGTTGTATTGCGGGAGTGAGCATGCTCGTTATTTCCCGACTCCTATATGTGTAGGTGTTATATGTATCGTTGGAATGGCTGTGGATGTGTGTGTAGTCTGTATTTTTAGCCAATTGGCGACATCGGAAACGAAGGCTTAGGGTGGATCTGTATGGTACCATTCTCACTATAGACGTTACCGTCTCGCCCGAAGGCTTAGGTAGCCATCAGCTTAGGTGAACCATATGATACCCATCTCGCCTTGTACCATTTTTGCCAACCCCAAATGGGACGTCACAACGTCGTCCACTTATTCCAGGTACCTATTTACAGCTAGGTGAACTGAGGCTAACACATGAAAGGAGACAAGCCCAATTTGTCTCCGCCCGGCCGGGGATTGAACCCCTGACCCCTCGTGTGTGAGACGAGAGCTCTACCTACTAGGCTACGTGCTGTGTGTGTGTGTGTGTGTGTTCGAGAACGGCACGCAGAATAAGTTTATTTTAACATAAGACACAGGCTATATTATAAAATTAGCCCATGCTGGATCACAAATAAGTAACACACATTAGGTGTTGCGTTATTTATGGAATTTAATACACAGACAATCAAGTTTCTATCCTTCGCACTTTCCATTCCCCCCTCCTCCCCCTCTCCCTTTCACCCCAACTCTCCTTCTTCACCCGCTTCCTCTCCCCTCCCTCTCTCTCTCTCTCTCTCTCTCTCTCTCTCTCTCTCTCTCTCTCTCTCTCTCTCTCTCTCTCTCTCTCTCTCTCTCTCTCTCAAGGACATAAAAGATACCTTCTAAAATATGCAGAATAATACTATGCGATTATTTTGAATATACATATACATAATCTATTTTGTATTAATTTCACCACACCACCAAACGCCTCCAATGAAATTAATGAAAGCATGTATGTGATCCACCGGGATTCGAACCTGGGTTATCACACACAGATTTTTAGACACCTTAACCATTACACCACCAAGACGGTTAAAGGTTTATGCACACGCCTACGACTTATGAAATAAATAATAAATGTTAGGGATGACAAAAGTAACACATATATATTGATTAGGAATAGGATAACTAGCGAGGCAGCGAACAACACCTGTTACTCGCTGCCTCGCTAGATATCCTATTCCTAATTAAGCTACGATTCCCGAAGAACACGTCTATATTTGTTTATATATATTAAGTGTAACAATAACACTTAGGATTTACGTTATTTGTGTTGGCTTAAGGAATAAGTTGGATAATACATATACTTGTGACCTCCGCAATTTGTAATGTTTGAGGAGACGGCGCTTCAACCTCTCTCCTCTGTCCATCACATTCAAGCACCAACCCACCCACACCAACACAGGATACAAAACAGACACACACACACTCACACCCAATAACATAAAACGCACATCACACACATGATCACATACAACGTAATGGGCACAAATCACTCACACATGATAACATAAAACGCACACACACACACACACACACACACACACAAGCATACACACACTGGTCCAGGCAATATAGAAAAGGTATTAGCATTATTGAGGAGATGCTGCTGTCTTCAGTGCGTGTCATGGCCATCCTGAGCCTTACGACGTATACACACTAATAACACACATAACAAAGCCACTATAACAACTTCGTCTCTCTCCAACAACCCCTTCTCCCCTCTCTACACTCTTCAGAAAATAGGAAAAGTAGAAAGTAGCTACGAGATGCCGTTGTGAAGGCTTATCCTTCAATACCTTCACCTGACCTGACCCCATCCGGGGTTTAGCTGGTCCACAAGGGTGTGTGACATGAACCCAATAGAGAATTTGTGGGCCATCATGTCATGGAGTGGAATGTGGTTCAGGTTAGGATTGGAAAGGGCGGGAGGAGTGGGATCGGGGGGCAAGGGGAGGGGGGGGGGGGGTATGGGGAATCCGTCGTCGCCCTAATATAAGTTGGAAAATGTTTAAATCAGCTCCAACGAGAATACAGGAGGTAGTTGATGCAGCTTGTGGGTGGAGATCATATTGATTTCATAAATATAAATTGTAAATGTTTACATTTAAGATCCCTTTATATGTATTATATAATGTGTATGTGTTTCCAATGTTCACCGTAACATAATGATGGTGAAATAATACATATTAAATTAAATTCAAGGTAACATACACAGAGCTATAGTATACTTTTAATTATGTTTGGACGATAATTTAAACAATACGAAGTAAAAATATAAAAGCCTAAACAATTTACAGTATATCAACTTTAAAACAACATAACAAGATTGCTTGGATTATCGTTAATTGTTCAATTTGATGACTTACTTTATAGTAAATCATTACAATGGGTAACGCCGAACTGTTTACTGATAATGGGAAGCCACAGTAATTAAGCTAGTAATTAAGAATCCACTGAGAAAAGTATAATGCAATAATCATAGCGTGTCATATTACATGTTAAGGTAATATGTAATATAACATGTTAAGGTAGGCGGATGCCCAACCCCGAAAGGGGTTGAAATAGGGGAGCTATCCCCCCGCCAAAGGCAGCTTTCTAGGGCCTTTCCTAGCTGATGCTGAGAGGATTGGGTTCTAGTCATGTGGTGATGGGCTGGTCTATGAGAGTGAAAACTGAGCGATCTCTGCCATACCCATAGCTTACTCTGACTGTTCCTTTTACTTATATATTTTCTAGATCTCAAGTGACGGGGCCTCTTCCGTGGATTGACCTCCCAATCTACCAAGATTGGAAGCCAAAGCGTCACATTTTTCCTTTGCCCCTCAACTTTCTCTTCATAATTGCTGAGGGGCACAGGGCCCTGGGTGGGTCTTTGGTTTCCCGGGCGTTTCTGCACCCTCCTTAGCTCCCCGCCATGGAGTGGCTTCGGTCACCCAGGCTTTATTGTGGTCGGCAGGGAGGGTTCTGTGGGGGCGCTCGGTTATGGCCTTGGCCTTGGGGCTGTTCGGCCAGGCAGCTTGGGGAACAACAACAACAACATGGTAAGGTAGTTTATGAATTGGTCAACCACAGTGCTGTGAATAGTGGTATGGAAGAAAACATTTTTTACTCTAATATGAAAATTTGTTTTTATTACAAAAAAAACATGTTTCGGCTCATCTAAAGTGGTTTCTCTAACTGGGCCGATATTATCTTGTCTTTATGATATATATATTTGGTTATAATTTGGTCAAAGCTAGATTACAATGTGATCCAACTTGTCTTGATGCGTGGATTGTAACATCCCGTTTCAATTACTTATATATTTATACGATTGTTTACACTAACCAGGACGCCAAGGTTGGCAACTTTGAGTGTTTTGCAACGGAGCATACTGTATATATTTATTTTCTATAACACATTGTATAAGGTAAATAATAGAATACGAGTTAATAATTGAGAATCAGTAAAGGTAAAAAGAACAGTATTATTAAAACACCAAAGATTTTTTTATGGACAGCTTTGAACACGACGATGAGGAAAATTATATATTCAGTTAGGAGAGAGAAGGGGGAGAGAAAAAGAGAGAAGGGGGGAGATAGGGGAAGGCAGCAGAGAGAAGGGGAGGAGGGGGGAATGGGAAGTTCGAAGGATAGAAACTTGATTGTCTGTATATTAAATTTCATAATTAACGCAACACCTGATGTGTGTTACTTATTTGTGATCCGGCATGGGCTAGTCTAATAATATAGCCTGTGTGTTATGTTAAAATAAAGTTATTTTGAGTGTTGTTCTAGAACACACACACACACACACACACACACGTTTGACTCCTCCTCCTTCCAACCTCTATACTAACCCCGCCCCCTTTTATTAGAAGCGATTAAAGGGCCATCTATTAAAAGATAAGTGAACTAACACATTGCCTCAGGCCATGACAACAAGTTCTGTCGTAGACTGTACCTACTGCACTTAATCAGAGAGTGCTCTTTCATTCAGTGCATTTTAAATAAGGTAATCCATGCATAACAATCATTGCAGTATGTTTGTCTAGAAATTCATAATTTACTATAGTGAGTTTCGTGATAATTGAGTAGAAACTACCCTAAATTTTATGGAGGTGTTAATTAAGGATAGGGAGGGTGCGAGGAGCGAGTCTCCAACGTGCATTACACTAATGTTAATTGTTTATATGAAGGTACTGCGATAGTAACATTTATATTAAGGTTATTAGTTTCAGAGAAACCCTGCTTACAAATAGACCAATAAGCACTCAACGAGTCATAGATTCTCCATTAAAATATGTGTTGGTGAAAATAAAGAGTTACACTTTATTTCATTCAAAGGGTTGGCAAACCTTTGAACCCGGCTACACAATGGCCGCATATGTCTCTTGTACAAAACAAAAGAGGATCACGTAGAAAATAAAAGTGAAAGTCCTGAGGCTGGTGGTGTAAGGTAGTGCCAATCTAGTGACTCAACCCACACCTGGGACCAGGTGGCACTTGATTTGTCCAGCCAAGATAGGGTAACTTGTACACTCAACATCAATAGTTAGACGACCATATTGTTCATAAACCGTGTAATTTATGTATAATCACTGATCATTGTCAGTCTCCTTGTGTTTGTGTTATCTGGTGACGGCTATTTATTGTTTCAAGTAATATAAATCTACAGTAGAGTAAATGTTCTTCTTTCGTATCATTAACTCGCGTCCACTCACCAACTCTTTGCAATCTCTCTCTCTTCGCCGCAATGTTGCATCTCTCTCGCTATTCTATCACTACTACAATAATCAGTGTTCCTCAGAGCCCTCTCAGTGTATACCACCTCCTGTTCGTAGAGCACGTAGCACCCGTCTTGCAACACAATACCACCCTTACTCTGTGCAATTTTCCAACCCAAGAGTGAAATGTTACTCTTAGTCTTTCTTCTATTCAACAGCTGAGCTCTGGAACTCTCTCCCAGAATCAGTCTTTCCCTCTTTCTATGACTTAAATTGCTTCAAACTCCGTAAGTCCAGGCATTTTGGTTCGAACGTCCCTTGATTTTGGCCATGTCTAGCTTTCAACTTTGGGGGAGGCACTCACTACAGGCAGCTCTGCCTTTTGTCTCCCTCACTCACATAGAAAATAAAATAAATACATACATGCACACATACATGCGTCCACATAGAAAAACAAATACACACATACAGTACATACATACAAGTATAAAGACTGTTTTATCCACAGATAATTTGGTTTCTCAAATAGATCATGAATGATTGTGTCACTTTTGGTGTTTGATATTGAAGAAGGTAATCATTTATGTTACTCATTTACCACAAGAGGTCTTTCTTGAACTGATTTGACACAATTATTGGTAACAGAAAATCATTCGAGTGAAAGTTATAATCATACACTAAGTTGACACCTATACATGATTTCAAATCCACCAGATTCTTGCGATTATGACAGCGTGTCATTGAAGAACATTTAAGTTTTACAGTTTATATTATGAAACAGAAATTACATAAATGTGATACATAGTAATTATCACGCGTTTCATAATGACCGTTATTTGTTGTAGATAAATGTAAAATTATATTGTCATATTATATACAAAACAATTAAATACAAAACACTTCATAATCACATCGTTATCAAGAGATTCCTTCATCACAATATGGTATGGAAATTATGTCAGTAAGCATACGAGGCACCTTTTGATAAGTAGTACACGCTAAGACCTAAATAGTGTACCCAATACATATACTTCAGAGATTCGTTTGTGTACTGTAGTGCTACAGTCCATGAAAGATAAGGAATGATGTCTCAAAGTATACTACTGTACCAAGATAACGCAATGTGATAGACAGACCGATCTTGCTATGACCCTCGTATTTAATCCAGGAATATATTTGAGATCAATGGTTTATAATACTATTATTATCTACACTATCCATTAGGATATCAAATGTTGTCAATACTAATTCTCGGAATTAACAGTTAGTTTAATGGAAGGTACTGGTTTGTTTTTTCTTACCTCTTGTGCGTGCAAATTAATCAGGATCTACCACAAACCTGCCATCAAAATATGTTCTGATATTCGAGAATGGATAATAAGTCGTAGGCTTGTGCATAAACCTTTAACTGGCTTGATGGTGTAATGGTTATAGTGTTTAAAAATGTATGTTAGGTAACCCAGGTTCGAATCCCGATGGATCACTTGCTTTTATTTATTTAATTGGAGGTGTGTGGTTTTGGAAGGAAATAAATACAAATAGAAAATATAACAATATACGCTTGTGTATATATTAGAGTATCTGTCATTGCCATGGGATTAAAGACAGTCTATTTTAGAGTAAGTTTTTTAATAAACTGTTAATTGTTGTATTGTACTTGATACTTAAAGATGAATAAAGGGAAGATAAGGTCTCATAGTGGAGGAGTTTTTTCCTATTTAGGGTAACTCCCTCTTGTGTTCGAGGTTCCTACTTGTCTAACTCGTCTTGATCCGTAAATTGAGATGTTGTCCTGATTCCTAGACAACCCCCATCATTGTAGAATTTGTAGGTGGTAAATAATGTAGCTCTACTGTAGTCCTACCTAGTTAATGCATTATAAGTTGCTACAAGTGCAATGAGAAGTACTGGAGTGTTATTACAGTATTCTTAGTACAGTTACAACTAGCATATTATATATATATATATACTATTGTTACGCATCGGGACCTCAGTTACTTAGAGACGGTAAACAAAAATAACTACTAAACCAAATGCACCTTGTCTCTCTACCAAGCAACACCACGACGCAACAGGTAAGAGCACTATAAACGCTTCCAGGCTCTTCTCAGGGCTTAAGGTGCACACTGCCCTGCTCCTATTCTGAATAATATGTAGAACAGAAATAATCATGTAACTTACAAGCTACGAGGACTCTAAACCAACACCGGGATTAACAATGCTGGGTTGGATAATCAAAACAGTTAAATACATAGGCTACCAGCAGACATCAAAGAAAGAAAAGTAAAAAGTGCAGATGTACTTCGAGCATAACACACTATGCGCACCCTCGACAATACTAAACCGTGCGCACACCAGCCACCGGTAATCCACTCTCAACCCAAGAGAGTTGCACATAATATTTTATACATATAATAATGGTCTAACAATACAAGGCAGTGTCCTAATATGACTACTAACCTCGGGGTGATATTAGTGGAAACAAGTTGCCCTGAGCCCCTCTAATATCACACCAATATATCCTGCTTCAACCTGGGCCCCCCAGTGAGTTTCCGCCCGAAACAATGAACTCTTAGGGTCCACCTCTCACACTCACTTAACTATGGGGGGGGGGGCAGAATGAAGCTGGATTCCTAATTAATATTAAACACTCCGTTGCCTCAGTTCGAAACCCGAGATAGGAAACACACAATTGCTGGGGCAGAACCGTCAAGGTTGCTATCGGGTCCTAAGCACAAACACGGGGAAATTATGTAGGGATTATGGATGTGTGTGTGTGTGTGGACTGTATGGGATTAACGTGCTTAAGCGGCAGTCACACTATGAAGACATAAAGGAATTACCACGGCGACTTAGAGGTCTTAAGGAGGTATTCATCTAAGTCACCGCGCGTCGTGGGTGGTCCAAGGGCATCCCCACGGTACAGTACGGTACGATGGGTGGCCAGGATGGTCGTGGCTGGTTTCGATTTGCTTTGAACATGCAAGAGGCATGGAAAATTGGTCGCCGAGCTAGCCGCGGTCGTGAGGCAAGCGCCGTCACGCGCCCACCGGTATGCGCATGAGGGGAACCGGTAGCCGACCGGTCTGCACCGTGTGGCGCCATGCGTCGCCAAAGCGTTGGCCCCTGACACGCGCCACGTGGCGGGGCTCGCGCGCCAGCGCGAGTAGGGGACCTGCGTAACACAAAGGCCGTCAAGTTGCCTTCCTTTTGCCGTCCTGTTGCCTCGTTGCGCCGCATAACGCCGGCGGTCAGCTATGCTAGGTCTCCGTGTAGCCCCATCCATGATGCCGTGATCCGTGATGCCGTCCAGCCTGCCTCGGGCAGACATTTACTCTTGGTCAAGTTACGGATGATCGGCAAAGACAATCGGCACTCCTTGAGTCGCCGCGGTAATTACCTAAAGTCTTCATAGTGTGACCGCACCTTTAGTATTAAGGACCCCGACAAGCTTCCCAGCTCTCCCCTATCACGGATTCCGACGTAGCCACCGGAGGTACTGAATATATAAAACAAAGGGGAAGATAATAAAATGCTGATCAGAGGAAAAGGATAGTTAAAAGAAGAAATTAATGTCTAGGATTCTCTGTTAATTACGTTACTTTACTATTATGCACGCAAGGACAAACAAAAGGGGGCCGACTGATGGGTCACAAGAGAGAAAAAATAACCCATCTAGTCTGACCGCCGAGCAGAGAGTGAGGGGACCGGATGTTGCAGAGCACCGCGGAGGCCAGCCTCAAACGAAGAAGTTGCAATATCTAACCACACGATATGATAAGACTAAGACACTTCATAAGAATAACTTATACTAAAGTATTCCTGTGTTAACAACTTAACTAAAACAGTGTGGCAGATAAAATAAAGTACATCTTTATATTGTAACACAACTGAACTTGCAATCATCAAATAATTACTTAAACTCATGTTGCTTAGCAACCTTACCTCCCGCGAGGCAAGAGCAACAATCTTTCAACACCTCCCTTTCCAGCCACACTAGCTAGCAAACGACACGTTTCCGCTTAACTAACAACTGGTTAGACGAAACTGATAACATTCTATGGGCTCATTCTACACAAATGTTTATTGAGACAAAAATGCTTAGAGGCACGGCAAAACTAGTCAAATGTAATTGGAAGGGTATCGGAGTGAAACTCACAATACCAGGTCTTTCAAATAGACTTGGCACAGCTGCATCTAAAAACAGCTAGGCACCACTACCGTCTAGCTACTCCTAAAAGACCCTATAGACCCTGGTCATTGTGACCCTCACACGGGGTGGGGGGGGGGGGGGGGGGGAAGTTTTTGAAGCTTTGAAACAAAACTTTCATCATTAGTTTACAACTGCAAAATATGTACATTGACAGTCTTTTGTATTTTTACATTTTATAGATTTTTTAACATGAGTAAATATGACTTACTAACTAAATAGCCTCGTGCTCTCCTATCATTCCTCAGAGGACTCACGGGACAAACAGTCTGCCAGGACTTATCAACACCACGGATGTGCCTAACATCGAGATGATATTCTTGCAACATCAAACTCCAGCGAGTAAGTCTCTGGTTTTTGTCCTTGAGCCTATTAAGAAACTGCAGAGGATGATGGTCAGTAGCAAATAAACAGCGAAATGGTGTAAACTCAAAATAATAGCTAGCAACTCCCTTTCGATCACAGAATAATTATTTTGTGCTCGGTTAAACTTTTTTGAAAAGTAGCAAATGGGGTGCTCAACATCATCTCCGAATTCTTGCATCAACACAGAGCCGGCACCCACATGGCTCGCGTCTACTGCCAAGACGAAAGGCCTGTTGAAATCTGGGGCACGTAATATAGGATGGCAGCAGAGGAGGCTTTTGACATCTTTGAAAGCCTGCTCACACTCTGTTGTCCATTTAAATGGTTTGTTCTTTTGTAGCAAATTTGTCAATGGGGCAAGCACGGTGGAATATCCTTGGATGAACCAGCGATAATAGCCTATCATGCCAAGGAAACGTTGCACGGCTTTCTTATTATGAGGTGCTCGGAAACTCTGGATAGCCTCCACCTTCGCCCGAGGGGGACAGACCTGGCCGTGGCCAACAACATAACCCAGATATTGCACTCGAGCCTGCACGAACTTGAACTTTGCCAGGTTGACCACTAAACCAGCCTCAGACAACTTCCGGAAAAGCTCACCCACATTGGCCAATTGGTCGGTCCAATTTGTGTCATAAACAACAACATCATCTGTGTAGACTAAACAATTGGGGACATCATGCACAACCCTGTCCATTAACCGATGAAATGTGGCGGGATCATTCTTCAAGCAGTACGGCATTGCCTGGCACTGATACACTCCTCCACCCACCACAAAACTAGCAATTTTCTTGGCACGTTCAGTTAGTGGGACTTGCCAATAGCCTTTAACTAAGTCCACTTTTGTGATGAACGTGGCTGCCCCAATCTAGTCTACTGAGTCATCAATTCTCGGTAAAGGGTAGGTATCTGTCTTGGAGAGTAAATTTACTTTGCGAAAATCGACACAGAAGCAGATCTTACCATCAGGCTTAGGCTGCAAAGTTACTGGGCTTGACCACTCACTCCAGCCTTTCTTGATGAGGCCCTTGTCAACCATATACCTCAGCTCAGCGTCAAGAGCGAGCTGCTTCTGTGGATTAACTCTATAAGGTGGTAATATTATAGGCTTATTCTCCCCCACATCGATGTCATGCACCGCCCAAGATGTCAAACCTGGTGCATCCCCGAACACGTGTGGATAAGCCCACAAGGTAGTAAACATCTCCTCAACCCTTTCCGGAGGTAAATGGGTAATTTTCTGCCGCAGGGCCAGGTACCCGTTCTCGGCCCATGTCCCAGCTGGCACAGCCTCACCTGGGAAAAGCTCCCTCTCTTCCACCTGCTCCTCCTTCGTGCCTTCTACAACCAGGACAGGGTAACGAGACACGGCATCCTGGTCCCTGGGACCGGAGAATTGGGGAGAGTGCAGAGGGGGGTTGAGAGGCACTGCAGGAGCCTTGCCTGGCGTTCCCACAGTGCATGAACCGCTAGCCCTGGGACCTGGGTTATCCAACCACCATCCACCAGGCCCGGGCTCACCCTGCACCTCCGACTCCAACTCTCCAGTCAATAACATAGGCAAGAAATTGACCGTATCTGACTCAACTTTCCCCACTGACCCGTTCTGAGCGGATAAAGTAGCACAAACTGCCTCAGACAACTTCCCGTTAACACCAGCAGGTGACTGATCGGCGCCCAGGCAACTCTCTCAGCTAGCCCCTTTAGGTGACATAGCCTGGGTGCCCGCTGCACAATAGTCCCTCTTCAACATGTTAATATGGTAGAACTGATGGGTCTTACGTTTGTCTGGGGTACTTATGAAATAGTCAAGAAGCCCCACTCTCTTGCTAACTAGGTACGGACCACTGAACCTGGCAGCCAGAGGTTGCCCTTGAACAGGAAGTAACACTAATACTTCATCACCCACTGCAAACTCCCTGGGTTGTGCTTTGGAAGCATACTGCAATTTCATTTTCCCCTGAGCTACCTTAAGATGTTCCTTGGCAACTTTCAGGGCGGCATGTAATCGTTCTCTGGTGCGTGTCACATAGTTAAGCAAACCCTCACGAGACTGGGGTTTTCCGCTCTCCAATGCTTCTCTGACAACCGCCAGGGGGCCCCGCACCCTATGTCCGAATACTAGTTCGTTTGGCGAGAACCTTGTAGGTAGGACTCTGTAGGTACTTCTCGAACTGCAAACATGACAAATGGAATTGCCACATCCCATTCCTTGGCATTCTCCAAACAAAACTTGCGAAGCATAGACTTAAGGGTCTGGTGGTGCCACTCAAGTACACCCTGTGTCTGCGGATGGTAAGCACTAGACACAATATGCTGAATGCCTAATTCTTGCAGTGTTGTACCAAACAAATTTGAAGTGAAATTTACACCTCGATCGGATTGTAGTTCTTGGGGCAACCCGAATCGAATAAAGAATTCCAAAAGTTTCCGAAGTACAACCGTAGAGTGCAGACTAGATACTGGTATAGCCTCTGGATAGCGAGTGGTCACGTCCATAATCGTCAGTAAGTACTTATTTCCCGCACTGGTGGGAGGCAAAGGGCCAACCATGTCTATCATAACTCTGGTGAAAGGCGGATCCACAGCCGGAATAGGTATCAGAGGGGCCACAGGAATGCTCTGATTAGGCTTGCCCACTATCTGGCAGGTGTGACAGCTCTTAATAAATGCAGTAACATCCTTGGTCATACTCGGCCACCAAAACTGATATTGCACCCTCTCCGTAGTCTTGCGGATGCCCAGGTGCCCTGCCAGGGGAGCTTCATGAGCCAGCCTAGTCAGTGCCTCCCTATATCTCTGGGGCACTACAAGCTGCTCTATAACCCCTACAGACTCCATACTAGAATCTGGCACCCACCGCCTGTACAACATCTGATGAGACATATAGAAACTAGCCCTCCCGCCAGCGACAACAATTTTCTCCCCGACCTTAGAAAACAAGTGTGTCAATGAAACATCACTCTGCTGCGCCTCGCCAATCTCCCCCGGTGCCACGGTGGTAAGATTAGGTATAGCCTCCAAGTCGGTCTGATTCGATGATACAGGATCAACCGGTCCTCCCGTAGGGACCCGATCGCTCCCTTCAGTATCACCTCTGGCACCGGGCGAAACGAGTGAGGAGCTTTCTGCAGAGCCTACCTTCTCGTCCTGCACACCCTCAGCACCCTGCAGATCAGTCGAATCTATGGGTGATGCAGATTCATGACTGTAAATCCCCTCGATCAGATCTATCTCCTCCCCAAACAATTCCTCCGGCTGTGCAACCTGGGCCATAGATCTTGTGACCGCACACACCGGAAACAAATCGGGAGGCAGCTTCTTAGCCTCCTTGTTCCTCTCCTCTGGCTGTACCTGCTCCGACACCACTACCGGAGGTGGATACCAACGACAAACGACACAGGCTTAGCAAGCGCTGCAGAAGACTTTGCCTTGGGACAGTTTGGATTAATATGTCCGGTCTGTTTACACCTATAACACCTAACAACACTGGAATCGGGTCGGGCTGAATTTTGTGGTTTTTGTTTGTCTCCACCGTTATTATTACGTGTGGGACCAGGGCCACTATTACTGTACCCTCCACTTCCACCTGCTCGGTACTTCTCGTCATGTGCAGTCGTGGGGGGGGCATATCTGGCACGATCAGTAAAACCCTTGGTTGCCAACACTCGATCGTCAGCCCACACGGCAGCATCAGACAGCTTGCCGGGGCGCTTCTCACGGATCTTTTGGCAAAGCTCTTTGTCGACATTGTTGGTAAAGTGTTCTAGCAGGAAAAGGTCAACTGCCTCATTTAAATTGGTTACATTTTCACTCAAAAGCCAACGAGACAAACAATCACGGAGGTACTTAGCAAACTCAATATTGAGTATGATTAGGCTTCTTCCTTGCATTACGAAATTTAAGGCGATTTGCTTCTGCTCTGAGTTCATAAGCCTTAAGGATAGTCTGCTTTAAATTATCATACTCTGCTAAGTCCTCTGCTGACATCCTATCATGTGCCTCGAGCGCTTTTCCCTTGAGAACATTTGCCACCAATGCCGCCCAGCATTCCCGTGGCCCCTCGAACTCCCGTGCTTTCTTCTCAAATCTCTGGAACCATTCAGTGACTTTTTCCTCGTCAAAAGCGGGAACGAGCTTCAGGCTGCGAGACAACTTTAACTCGCTAGATTCCTCCCTGTGTACCGTGCCCGCTTGTCCCCTTGTGTACCTACCCCCGTCTACCTCAACTTTGGTTCTTTGTAACTCCATTGTCATTCTCTGTGTTTCTAACCTCTCCTGCATCTCTCTCTCTTCTCTTTTCTCCTGCCTTTCTCTCTCTCTCTCTTGCATTTCCAATTTCTTCAACTCTAAAAAAGTAGGGGGTGGTGTAGGAACAAAAGCGGGACAGTAACGTGGCTGAATCGTAGAAAGTCTGGCTGGGATAAATGGGGGGGGGGAGGTGTAACCTGGTTCTGTGCCGCCCAGCCAGCGGCAGTAGTAGAATGTAAAGGATAAAAATGGGGTTGAGTAAGTTTGGGCACACCAGAGGGCACGTCAGGCAACAACGGGGGATTAACAGTAGGACATGTAAACTGGGAAGACGTTATGCTCTCATTAATAGGACTGGGTGTGCGCGGCGGAGAGCGTGCAGGTGTGATATAGCCTCCTGCCGGCACAGTTGTTGACTCAACCTCCTCTTGAACGTCATAATAATACTGCCATATATACAGCTGACATGCTTCCCTCGTGGTAAGAAGAGACCCCTCTACTCCCAACACTGTTGCTATCAACCTCAATTCATCCACCCTTCTCAACTTCATTTGTGCCCATTCTGGAGAACTCCGAAGGAACACTCTCGCTGGTGATATGCAACCGCACGACACTCTCCCCCTCTTCTCTTGTTTGTTGTTCAGACATAATAAAATATAAATGCTAGACACCTATTCTAAAAAAAAATCCTCTGATCAAAATAAATCTTATTAATACTGCTGGTACTATTCTGATTATCCTAGGCAAGGTCGCCACTGTTACGCATCTGGACCTCAGTTGCTTAGAGACTGTATACAAAAATAACTACTAAACCAAATGCACCTTGTCTCTCTACCAAGCAACACCACGACGCAACAGGTAAGAGCACTATAAACGCTTCCAGGCTCTACTCAGGGCTTAAGGTGCACACTGCCCTGCTCCTATTCTGAATAATATGTAGAACAGAAATAATCATGTAACTTACTAGCTACGAGGACTCTAAACCAACACCGGGATTAGCAATGCTGGGTTGGATAATCATAACAGTTAAATACATAGGCTACCAGCAGACATCAAAGAAAGAAACGTAAAAAGTGCAGATGTACTTCGAGCATAACAGGCTATGCGCACCCTCGACAATACTAAACCGTGCGCACACCAGCCACCGGTAATCCACTCTTAACCCAAGAGAGTTGCACATAATATTTTATACATATTACTAATGGTCTAACAATACAAGGCAATGTCCTAATATGACTACTAACCTCGGGGTGATATTAGTGAACACAAGTTTCCCTGAGCCCCTCTAGTATCACACCAATATATCCTGCTTCAACCTGGGCGCCCCAGTGAGTTTCCGCCCGAAACTATGAACTCTTAGAGTCCCCCTCCCACACTCACTTAACTATGGGGGGGGGGGGTCCAGACTGAAGCTGGATTCCTAATTATTATTAAACACTCCGTTGCCTCAGTTCAAAACCCAAGATAGGGAACACACAATTGCTGGGGCAGAACCGTCAAGGTTGCTATCGGGGCCTAAGCACAAACACGGGGAAATTATGTAGGGTTTATGGATGTGTGTGTGTGTGGACTGTATGGGATTAACGGTGCTTAGTATTAAGGACCCCGACAAGCCTCCCAGCTCTCCCCTATCACGGATTCCGACGTAGCCACCGGAGGTACTGAATATATAAAACAAAGGGAAAGATAATAAAATGCTGATCAGAGGAAAAGGATAGTTAAAAGAAGAAATGAATGTCTAGGATCCTCTGTTAATTACGTTACGTTACTATTATGCACGCAAGGACAAACAAAAGGGGGCCGACTGATGGGTCACAAGAGAGAAAAAATAACCCATCTAGTCTGACCGCTGAGCAGAGAGTGAGGGGACCGGATGTTGCAGAGCACCGCGGAGGCCAGCCTCAAACAAAGAAGTTGCAATATCTCACCACACGATATGATAAGACTAAGACACTTCACAAGAATAACTTATACTAAAGTATTCCTGTGTTAACAACTTAACTAAAACAGTGTGGCAGATAAAATAAAGTACATCTTTATATTGTAACACAACTGAACTTGCAATCATCAAATAATTACTTAAACTCATGTTGCTTAGGAACCTTACCTCCCGCGAGGCAAGAGCAACAATCTTTCAACACCTCCCTCGCCAGCCACACTAGCTAGCAAACTACACGTTGCCGCTTAACTAACAACTGGTTAGACGAAACTGATAACACTCTATGGGCTCATTCTACACAAATGTTTATTGAGACAAAAATGCTTAGAGGCACGGCAAAACTAGTCATGTGTAATTGGAAGGGTATCGGAGTGAAACTCACAATACCAGGTCTTTCAAATAGACTTGGCACAGCTGCATCTATAAACAGCTAGGCGCCGCTACCGTCTAGCTACTCCTAAAAGACCCTATTGACCCTGGTCATTGTGACAATTTATACAGTATATATAATTTTATATATATATATATATATAATTTAGAGATGGAACAAATGTAAATTTTCCATATATGCAAATGCAAATATTTAATCGTAAAATTCACAAATTCGAATGCGAATTGCGAATATTTCAATCCTTATTCCATCCTTCAATAAAATAGTCAATATCTGGAACTAAATACGAAATCGGTGAGGAAATATGATGGAATATTCTTTATTGACATGCTATTACATTGGATAATATGTATGAAAGGGCAATATTGTGATGGTGAACTTCGGTGTGATTATCCTTGGTTCGAGTCCTTGGAGTGCCACATGTATTTGCTGATTTCATTAATTGAGTTTAGAAGTAAAGATGGATGGTGAAAACATATGAATTAATTTCTGTAAAGGAGCAATTCATAGCAAGGCCTTCCCTATTGTTAAATGCCCCGTTAATCACTCCTTCCATTCGTCTATACATTAGGCTACCATAGCACAGTTGGAATGTATGTAAACAATATTTACACTAGTGAGCCGCATATAATCTTGTATGAACGGAATGAACCGGGTGAAACATACGTCAGTAAGGTATTATCACAAAATTACGACCCACTTCCAGAATGTTTAGAGCGTTAGTGTAAAGATTGTTTTTTACTCGAGTATACATACTCATATTTATATGCAAGATTCGAAACTGCATAACAAATTGTAGGCTTGTGCATAATTCTGTAACTGTCTTGATGGCGTAATGCATAAATGCGCGGAATTTCGGTGTGAGTATCCTAGGTTCAAGTCCTTGGAGTGCTACATGTATTTGTTGATTTCATTAATTGAGTTTAGAAGCAAAGTTGGTTGGAGAAAAAATATGAACTATTAAATAAAGTTAAGTGGCAACACTGCTCAGTCCTCCTTTATTCCACGCTAGCGGCCACAACGCTCATCTACACTCTATTTATACGTTTGTGTTAACATTTAACATTTTAAATTTGTTTATTTTCCATTGGTTTCGTGAACATATTCGCGTATTCGCTGATAGCTATGAATGGAAATGCGGATGCGAATACGAATATTGAAAAACATAGCGAATATTCGCATATGCGAATGCGGAAGCGAATATTCGGTCCATCTCTCTCTCTCTCTCTCTCTCTCTATATATATATATCTATCTATCTATCTATCTATTGTTCCATATGGTTAGTCTGTCTATCCTCCATGTAACTCCGTAAGTCAGACATACGGAGCCCTGTATGTTAATTTAAGAGTTAGAATTAGAGTTGAAGGAGTGCCAAACTACCCAGGCGGCGAAGCAGACCAGCGAGCGAACTAGCGAGTGGGAAACCAGCTCGTCCGCATACCATCAAACAAGCCTTCACACCTGCGTGCGTCATAGGGAACCCTGCAAACTACTTCGATGACCCGACACTATGACGTATGATCGACGCCAGGAGACTCCATTGGACCACGCACCTGCTACGCAACTCGAGGAGCTGTGATTGGGGCGCTCACCATATCCCGCCTCCTGATTCGTTCCTACACCATCATTGTTTAGTATATAAGACCCGAGTAATGGGCATTCAAATCAGTCTCATTTGGAGTTGGGGATGGTGAACTTGCAGCTGGAGGAAGACGGGGTGAAGTATTATAATGGGATTGTGACTGTCAGTCAGATTATATAAGTGTGTGTTAAGGGTGTTCGGTGTAAACACTTACGTTATGTTGGTTAGTAACTATTTGATTGGGAATGAACGTTAACGCTACTATTTATGTACTTAACTATTTGATTGAGAATTAACGTTAACGCAACTATTATGTATTTAACTATTTGATTGGGAATTAACATTAACGCTACTATTTATATACTTAACTATTTGATTGGGAATTAACGTTAACGCTACTATTATGTACTTAACTATTTTAGTTGACTGACTTGTGGACTAAAGCAACTCTTTAAATAATTGGGTTATGATGAAAGTAATACTATTGTTTTATATTAATCCTTAAGAGTTCTTTCATTTTCTTTTAATTAAGCTTACATTGCTTAACGGTGCTTAGTACGGTGATGCTATTGTCTCTTATTAGTAATATCGCCTTAGACTAACATGACTGTTTTAATGTTACTTCTAGTGATTTCCTAAGCTGAAGACAATTATTTTAGCTTCAAAATATTATTTTTGCTTTTCATATTATTTGAGTGAGACCTGAATCGAATCTATGAAGCGATCCTGTAACTTAATTTACTCATAATCAAACCTCAATGTTACGTGGTTAAGAAATACATTTAACTAGTTATTAAATATATATCTAACTTTTTATGTGACTTTGATATTAATCCTGATGATAATAATAATATAATACTATTAACGTAAGACAAGAACCAATAATAATTACTACATTAAATATAAATAAAAGGACATATAAGAAAACTATTTATTCATTTCAAAAAGGGTAAGAGACAGAAATATTCTTACTTTAATATTTATCTTTCAAGACTTTTTATAGAATTAATAGTCCTTCTTTAGATATAACTTATTCGGTTCATAACCATAGCCTACTAAGCTTCGGTTAAATAATAATTCTTTATAAATACTACATAACTTGAATTAGTTTCAGTATTTTTTCATAATTAAAGAGTATCAGTCAATAAAGGATACCAAGTCCTAAGATCCAAAAAGGAAAGGAAGCAACAACAGGAAATAATTTTATTAGATTTTACTTTTGTTTTGCCTTCAGCTGACTGATACCTTAACCCTTATTTAGCGGCGAGCAACATAAGTCGAGTTAAATAAAGCTGGACTATGTGGCGGCGCTCGACATAGGTCGAGTGGCAATTTCAGCACGTAATGTGGCTGAGAGAGAGAGACAAGTGGTGGCAGGAGACTAGCGAGCGTATGACTGCTCCAGACCACCGCGGCGAACCTACTGACACAAATCTCAGCTCCCTCCTCCCTCTCTCACTCGCTACATACTCAATTATGTACTGAAAGTACCGAATTACCTGCTTTTTGCACTCGCGTTGCAAGGTTATTGCAAGAAAACTATCCATCATACAAGGATCGTTATGGTTTCATTCGAAAGCTCTGTTTATGCCCTTTCAGGGATAGGTACTTGTTTTACGTTCTGGGTCTTATTTAGGCATGAAAATGATCACGTAAACAGCCCTATTTTGGCTAAAAACGTCCCGCTGTGCGGTACACATAAATAAACCGCTTAGGCCGCTCGTAAGGTGTTAATATACAGCTCTGTGCTATCTAGATTCATCAAGTTAACCACTTGAGGATCAAGATACGTAACAGAAGAGTGGCGACCTCGCCAGGATTCGTTTCATACAGTTTCACTCAGTTTCATTACCGTTTCACTACTTAAAAATCAAATATTAATCATGCCTCATCTAATTAATGACGAAGATGCTCGACTTTTCATAGAATCAGAACCCACAGCCCCTGATATTGACTGTCTGTCAAACTCCGAACTGAAAGTGCTTGCCTCACATCTCCAATTAACTGTCTCAAACATGTCTAAAGTAGAGGTGGCTCAGACGATAAAAACCCACCTGTTCCCTGTAGAAGGCGGGGAGGGTGACGGAGCAGTTGGTGGGATCCCGAGTAAACCTAGCCAACTTGATGAACAATTGCCACCTGGTTTTACAGTTGATCAATTATTCGAACTAGAACAAACCAGAGCAAAGACCGAACAAGCCAGACTAAATATAGAACTAGCCAGAATAAATACCAGAGCAATGACCGAACAATGTGAATATCAATATCGTACGGCTCAACTAAATGTCAATACAAATGCTCCCGTAATTGCTCCCCCTCTGGGATTAACTATGCCTAGTGTCATTCCACCTTTCACTGAGGATAATGTGCAGGATTTCTTTGTTTTGTTTGAGGAAGTTGCTGGAGGTATGAAGTGGACAAGAGATCAATGGCCTTTTATGTTACAAACCGTTTTGACAGGGCAGGCTCGAGCCATGTATTTGTCAGAAGTAGTAGAAGTTAGGCAGGATTATGACAATCTCAAAGAAGCTATCCTAAAAACCTATAAATTGCAGCCTGAGGCTTACAGACAATCTTTCCGTAAAAACCAGAAGAAAGTAGAAGAAATCCATAAGGTATTTGCCAGGACCATGACTAAAACTTTCAATCATTGGGTCAAGAGTAAGAGAGTCACAAGCTACAACGATCTGAAGGAGTTGGTCCTGTTAGAAAATTTCCTATGGAAAATTGATTCTTCTGTATCCTATCATTTAAAGGGGAAAAAGGTAGATTGTCTTGCCGACGCCGCTGACATGGCTGACACATACGTGCTCAACAACAAATTTCGTGGAAGGAAGCCCTACGATAATTCTAGTTCTAATTTTAAGTATCCCAATCACAAATCTGATAGACCCAGTCACAAGCCTGTAACGTCTTCCCCAGCTAGCCAAAATATAATTGTTCCCCCAACTAAAAATGCGACTCAGGGCAATGGTAACAGAGGTGGGCCCCAAAGTAATAGTAATGCTCAAAGAGGGAACGTTCCCGTATCCCCTAAAGTATGTACTTTTTGTGGCATGAGAGGCCACCTAGCTTATCAGTGCTGGGCCAAGGAGAGAACCGAGAGATTAGGGCAGACAGTTGCTGCCGTACCTCAAACTCCATATGTTCCTTTAATGCAGGACTCCCGACAGGAGTACCTAGCACCAAAAGTTCCTTTAATGCAGGACTCTCGACAGGAGTACCTAGCACCAAAAGTTCCTTTAATGCAGGACTCCCGACAGAAGGAGTACCTAGCAGCTAACGTAAATCATCTAGACAGGGGTGTAGTAGCATGTGTGGTGCAACCCACTAGGGTTAAGCCAATAATAATTTCACCATCAGTGCAGGAGAGTTACCGTCCCTTTATTTTATCTGGCAACGTGAGTTTAAATGGTTGCATGCATGAGGTAAAAATTCTGAGAGACACAGGTTCTACTAGCACCCTCATCGTGAATCCTTACACTGAGTGCCCACCTGGCGAACCAGTTGTAATAAGAGGTGCTGGAGGCCAATTTTATGCATACTTGGTAAAAGGCGAAATTGAATGTGAGTTACTACAGGGTGAGGCCACCATAGCTTTGTGTAGGTCCCAAGATATCCCTGTGCCTAGGGTAACGCTCCTTTTGGGGAATGATGTAGCAGGTGAGAAGGTCCGACCAGACCCCATTTTGTCACTTTCCCCTGTTAACGAGCCACTAACCGGTGAGCTCGAAAAGGAGATGCCAACAGTTTTCCCTGTGTGTGCTGTCACACGTTCAATGTCTCAAGTAGCAGTTCCCTCAGACAGAAATGTACCGAATGTAAGAGTTGATGAAAGGGATTATGAGAGTGTGAATGACGCTCCAACTGTGCCTGATGATGTGACTGAGGTGGATTTATCTGACACCTTTATGGCTCATCTTGACCCTTACGATGACCATGAAACCCCTCCAAATTGTCCTAGTGGCCTGGTAGAGCTACAGAGAGATGATAGTGAATGCAAGGAGTTAGCTGCCAGGTCCGTGAGTGAAGAGGAATGTGAGAAGGAGGGTGGTGAATGTTTCTACCTCAAAGGAGGAGTATTGTGGCGTAGATGGAGACCGCCACACAGACCAATCGATGACGGGGCCTGGGACGTCCATCAAGTAGTAGTCCCCAAACCTTGTCGTAGAGATATCTTGGAAATGGCACATTGTATACCATTGGCAGGACACCTACGTGAGAGAAAAACTCTAGACAGAATCAGAGCCCACTTTCACTGGCCAGGAATGCGTGCAGATGTAGTGGAGTTTTGTAGAGTGTGTCACACTTGCCAGATGACAGGAAAACCCAATCAGAAGGTGCCTGTACATCCTCTGGTGCCCTTGCCCGTCTTCGAGAATCCTTTTACTCGGGTGGTAGTGGACATAGTAGGCACAGTGCCTAAGACTTCCCAAGGTAACATTTATTTGTTAACTATTATGGACATGGCAACTCGCTACCCAGAGGCTATACCCTTAAGGACTACCTCTGCTCCAACTGTCATCAAGGAACTGCTCAAATTCTTCACCAGAATGGGTTTCCCCCCTGAGGTGCAAAGTGATCAAGGAACTAATTTGACCTCTAACATTTTCCAGCAGTCCCTGAAGGAGTTGGGTATCGAGCATGTTAAGTCGAGCACCTACCACCCAGAGAGTCCTGGGGTTCTCGAACGATATCATCAGACATTAAAAGGAATGTTGCGTAAATATTGTACAGAGACCGGAGTTGAGTGGGATAAGGGGGTACCTTTTCTTTTATTTTCTACTTGTGAGGTTCCAACTGAATCCCTGGGTTTTTCCCCTAATGAGCTAGTTTTCGGTCACCAGGTAAGAGGTCCTTTGCAAATATTGCAGGATAGCCTAGTTGGCCAGGAGGGGAACCAAAACTTCCTCAAGTATGTTTCAGATTTCAAAACTCGGCTGAGATCCTCATGTGAGTTTGCCGCTCAAAACTTGAAAGTGGCTAAAAGATCCATGAAGAACTGGTATGACAGAAAAGCCCATGAGAGGGAGTTTCAGCCCGGTGATAAGGTTTTGGTCCTGCTCCCCCTTTTTGGCTAACCTTTATCTGCCAAGTTCAGGGGCCCATATAAGATCATTCGGAGGGTGAGCATTACCGATTATCTAGTAACTACCCCAGACAGGAGAAAGCCCACGCAAGTATTCCATATAAATATGTTGAAACCCTACCATAGGTCCCCTGATTCCTCTCCTCCAGATACTCCCACTGTGGCAGTGAATGTCAGGACCTGTGGACAGCCTGGTGCGGACAAAGTCTTCAGTTCTCTTACTGACTCGCAACAGACTGTTCCAGAGCCTGAAGGTATCCATGCAGACTTTGACTTGTCATGTAGCCTATCCAACTTTCAGTATAATTCAGTAGCTTGGGGGGAATTACCATCTAAACTATGTCATCTTCCCTCTGATCAAGCGAACCAACTAATCTCTGTTTTATCTCAGTCTCCCAGTGTGTTCCGTGATACTCCAGGGCTCACTTCTTTGGCCTTGCACGACATCGACGTAGGGGATGCAACTCCCATTAAACTATCCCCCTACCGTGTCTCACCACAACGCAGGAGTATACTGCAGGTCGAGCTTGACTTCATGTTTTCAAACCAGCTGATCACAAGGGCCCTAAGCTAGTGGAGTAGTCCGGTCATGCTTGTGCCAAAGCCAGACGGGAGCCATAGGTTTTGTATGGACTATAGGCAAGTTACTGCTGTCACAAAGAAGGATACCTACCCACTGCCACGGATCAAAGATTACATTTACCAGGTTGGCCTCATACAGCAGTAAGTTTAATTTAATGAGAGGATTTGGCAATTAGCTCTCCCTTGTAGCGAGGTAAATATCATGCTTTAGTAGTGCGCTTTCAAGCCTTCAGCTGTGAGATGTCTTGCAGTTCGAATAGCGCTCCAGCTACGTTCCGGCTATGTTCTGATGTGGTACCTGGAGACGTTGCCTACTTTGGGTGATATCCTTATTATATCCTCATTATAATCTTGCTGTTGCCAATCTGGTGGTGAATCTATTTATGTATTATGTTTGATATTATGTACTATACTCCTTAAACTCTTTTCTAGGGGGGAGGTCTGACATACGGAGCCCTGTATGTTAATTTAAGAGTTAGAATTAGAGTTGAAGGAGTGCCAAACTACCCCAGGCGGTGAAGCAGACCAGCGAGCGAACTAGCGAGTGGGAAACCAGCTCGTCCGCATACCAGCAAACAAGCCTTCACACCTGCGTGCGTCATAGGGGACCCTGCAAACTACTTCGATGACCCGACGCTATGACGTATGATTGACGCCAGGAGACTCCATTAGACCACGCACCTGCTACGCAACTCGAGGAGCTGTGATTGGGGCGCGCACCATATCCCGCCTCCTGATTCGTTCCTACACCATCATTGTTTAGTATATAAGACCCGAGTAGTGGGCATTCAAATCAGTCTCATTTGGAGTTGGGGAAGGTGAACTTGTAGCTGAAGGAAGACGGGGTGAAGTATTATAATGGGATTGTGACTGTCAGTCAGATTATATAAGTGTGTGTTAAGTGTGTTCGGTGTAAACACTTACGTTATGTTGGTTAGTAACTATTTGATTGGGAATGAACGTTAACGCTACTATTTATGTACTTAACTATTTGATTGGGAATTAACGTTAACGCTACTATTATGTACTTAACTATTTGATTGGGAATTAACGTTAACGCTACTATTATGTACTTAACTATTTTAGTTGACTGACTTGTGCACTAAAGCAACTCTTTAAGTAATTGGGTTATGATGAAAGTAATACTATTGTTTTATATTAATCCTTAAGAGTTCTTTCATTTTCTTTTAATTAAGCTTACATTGCTTAACGGTGCTTAGTACGGTGATGCTATTGTCTCTTATTAGTAATATCGCCTTAGACTAACATGGCTGTTTTAATGTTACTTCTAGTGATTTCCTAAGCTGAAGACAATTATTTTAGCTTCAAAATATTATTTTTGCTTTTCATATTATTTGAGTGAGACCTGAATCGAATCTATGAAGCGATCCTGTAACTTAATTTACTCATAATCAAACCTCAATGTTACGTGGTTAAGAAATACATTTAACTAATTATTAAATATATATCTAACTTTTTATGTGACTTTGATATTAATCCTGATGATAATAATAATATAATACTATTAACGTAAGACAAGAACCAAGAATAATTACTACATTAAATATAAATAAAAGGACATATAAGAAAACTATTTATTCATTTCAAAAAGGGTAAGAGACAGAAATATTCTTACTTTAATATTTATCTTTCAAGACTTTTTATAGAATTAATAGTCCTTCTTTAGATATAACTTATTCGGTTCATAACCATAGCCTACTAGGCTTCGGTTAAATAATAATTCTTTATAAATACTACATAACTTTAATTAGTTTCAGTATTTTTTCATAATTAAAGAGTATCAGTCAATAAAGGATACCAAGTCCTAAGATCCAAAAGGAAAGGAAGCAACAACAGGAAATAATTTTATTAGATTTTACTTTTGTTTTGCCTTCAGCTGACTGATACCTTAATATATATCTCTGTGCTATCTAGATTCATCAAGTTAACCACTTGAGGATCAAGATACGTAACAATATATATATAAATATGCGGTATATATATATATATATATATATATATATATATATATATATATATATGTGTGTGATGAAGCTAAACTATAATATTTGGCGATGTTATTAATATATGTGAATGAAAAGTAGACACTAGTTATTGTGAGCATGTCGTGGTCTTTGTTCATACAAGTACAGCTACCTTGACCAGTTGTTTAAAGGACCATGGATTATGATTCCAGAGACTCAGATAAGTTTAAGTTATGAGTACAAGTAAAGGTACAAATCCTGTTTCACAATAGTTAAAACAACAATTATGATGAACACCTACCAACGGCCCAAAGCCTAAATGCAGTAAACTCCGGATCGGTGGAATAAATACTAGCAATGCATTACTTAGGTTCATAAAGCCTTATAAATACTTAATTATTCGTCTTCAGCTATTTGGTCACTTTTTTATATTTCTATGTGAATGGAGGAGACAAAAGGCAAACCTGCCTGTAACAGACATATATATATATATATTTTTTTAAGAGACAATGAACGGAGGAAGGAAAAACACAGATAAAACAAAAAGGTCCATGTGCCTAAAGGCATCCTCCATTCATAAAATGTTTGTAACAACTGGATTTAAACATTTGTAGATTGTAAGTTTGTGGAAAGCAATTCGAGGGAAGTGAATTCCAAAAAGTAGTAGTTCTAGGGATAAATGAATTTTGATAAGCAGAAGTTCTGCATTGTGGAGGAGAAAGTGTAAATTCATGGGCACTCTCAGCTGCCCTAGTTCTACGGGGATATATGTGGAGAGGCGGCACAATTGAAGCAAGTTCCTCGGAACAATTGCTGTGAAAATATCTGTAGAATAATGCAAGGGATGCAACGTTTCTTCGTATGGATAATGTAGGAAGGTCCTGTGTGATTGCAGGGTTATTGATTAATCTAATAGCTTTATTTTGAATGTTGCCCAACTGCCTCAATACAACCACTCCACTTCCACTCCACAGAGGTGAACAGTAATCCATCTGAGAACGCACATGATTTATATATTACGGCCAACTGCTCGTCAGTGAAGAATTCTCGAACTCTGTACAGGAGTCCCAGTTTTTTAGAGGCATTCTTAGCAATGCTTCTAACATAATGTGTCCAGCTCAAGTTAGTAGTTAATGTTACACCGAGAATGTCAATACTAGGGGAAGTGGGAATATTTACATCATTAAAAAAATATATGGGAGTCAGTGAGAGTCTGCCGGTTAGAAAATTGAATGTACTTGGTTTTCTGTGCATTAAAGGAAACTAGATTCTTTTGTCCCCATTCTTCAATTCTAGAAAGGTCCTGGTTCAGAGAAATTGCAGTGCTTATTTTTGAATTTATAAGATCGGGTTGGGTGAAATAATTGGTAAATGTGAAGGAACTGTGGAGTGTTGAGTCATCTGCGTAGGAATGTATTGGATTAAGAGTGGTAGATATGAGATCATTGATATGAATGAGGAACAGAGTTGGGGCCAAAACTGATCCCTGGGGAACACCAGCATTTATTGAGTGAAATTGAGAATAAAGGCCATCTACCATTACACATATTTTTCTGTTATGAAGATAAGAAAATTAGTGGAACTAATGATGCAAGGCCGTAGTGTGACATCTTCGACAATAAGGATTGATGCCAGACTCTATCAAATGCCTTTGATATATCCAGTGCTATTGTATGTGTTTCACCATGTTGTAGTAGGTTGATTTGATGCGTAAGAAGGCAAAGAATGTCTGCAGTTGATCGACATCGTCTAAAACCATATTGCCTATCACTGATTAATTTATTATTCTCAAGATGCTTAATTATGTGATTATTTAATATAATTTCAAAAACTTTACCAAGAGTGGAAGTTATAGCTATTGGTCTGTAGTTTGATGGATCTGAAGAGGCACCTTTTTTAGGAACTGGATGGATGTTTGCTTCTTTCCAGGGTACTGGGAAGCATGAGGTATGAGTACATAGACGGAATTTTTTGGCCAATACAGGAGCGAGCACCAAGGAGCAATTCTTAAGTACTATTGGAGGAATTTCATCTGGACCAGGAGCCTTATCTACTGAGAGATTCTGCAAAATAGTTTTGACATGTCTGGTGTGGATCTTAAGTGAGGGAATTTCAGGCGAATTCAAACTAAGTACAGGGACATCTTGATTTATTTCATCTAAGGTCGAGTTGGTGGAGAAAATATCCGCAAGAAGGTTAGCTTTACCTCGTGGGTCACTTACAAGATTGCCAGTCGGAGATTTTAATGGTGGAATGGATGAAGCAGCTGTGAAGTTGGATTTGAATGAGTTAAGAGTAGACCAAAATATTTTGTTATCATTGGGATTATTTAGAAGTTTATTTGCCTGCTTGTGGAGAAAATTTGATTTAGTTAGGTTTAATACAGTTTTGGCATGATTTTTTTTTTTTTTTTTTTTTTT
Source organism: Paralithodes platypus (assembly GCA_032716605.1). NCBI lineage: Eukaryota > Metazoa > Arthropoda > Malacostraca > Decapoda > Lithodidae > Paralithodes > Paralithodes platypus. The sequence continues at coordinate 21,055,053 of CM064578.1, forward strand.
TTTTTTTTTCTATGTGATTGAGGGAGGCAAAAGGCATAACTGCCTATAGCGAGTGCCTCCCCCATAGTTGAAAGAGTGACAGGGCCAAAATCAAGGGACGTTCGAGCCAAAATGCCTGGACACACGGAGTTTGAAGCAATTTAAGTCATAGGAAGAGGGAAAGACTGATTCTGGGAGAGAGTTCCAGAGCTCAGCTGTTGAGTAGAAGAAAATTTGAGAGTAACGTTTCACTCTTGGGTTGGAGAGTTGCACAGAGTAGGGGTGGGATTGAGTTGCAAGACGGGTACCACGTGCCCTACGTAAAGGAGGTGGTATGCACTGGGATAGCTCTGAGGAACACTGATTATTATAGTAGCGATAGAATAGCGAGAGAGATGCAACATTGCGGCGGAGAGAGAGAGATTGCAGAGAGTTGGTGAGTGGACGGGAGTTAATGATACGAAAGGCCTTCCTTTCAACTTTGTCTAGGAGAGCGGTGTGAGAGGAACCTCCCAACACATGTGAACAATACTCAATACAAGGGCGCACTATGCCCCTGTACAGAGCAAGAAGCTGTGCAGGGGAAAAGAACCCCCTAAGGCGGTTGAGCACACCCAGCTTCTGGGAGGCTGCCTTAGCAAGACTGGTAATATGGTCCTTCCAAATGAGAGCAGAAGAAAAAGAGACACCAAGAATATTGAGAGAAGATGAAGGGTTGATTTTTGTATTGTTGAAGAATAAGGGATAGTCCGCTGGGAGATCCTGACGGGTAGATAGATGGAGAAATTGGGTTTTGGAAGCATTAAAGTAAACAAGGTTTTCTCTGCCCCAATTGGAAATAGTATTTAGATCAGAATTTAAGAGTTCTATGGCTTCATTACGTTTGTCGTTGAGGGATTGCTGGCTGGGGCATTCTGAAAAACTAATGGAGTAGTGTAAGGTTGAGTCGTCTGCGTATGAATGGATGGGAATTAAGGTACAGTTAAGGAGATCATTTATAAAAATTAGAAAGAGAATAGGAGATAGGACAGAGCCCTGAGGAACACCGGAGTTTATAGGGTGAGGAAGTGAACAATGGCCGTCCACAACCGCGGCTATGGAACGGCCGGAAAGGAAATTAGAGACAAAGGCACAGATGGAGGGATAGAAACCGAAGGAGGGTAGTTTAGAAATTAAAGATTTATGCCAGACTCTATCGAAGGCTTTCGATATGTCTAGTGCAATAGAAAATTGCACTGTTTGCTGATGTTTCTAAAGTAATTAAAGGCTTCATGTGTTTTTGATCTTGTGTATGCATTGTAGGCTATTGCTTTTTGTTCAGTTACTCTAGCACAATTATGGTCAAACCATTTAGGTGAATTAGATCTGTTACTGTACTTTTGATGAGGAATAAAAGTTTCCATTCCAATTTTTACAAAATCTTGTATGTGGCTCAAGGTGGAGTGTGCATCATTACAAAAGAAAGAGGTCCAGGGAATATCAATAAAGCAACCTTGAAGACCCTCCCAGTCTGCCCTATCGTAATGCCATTTAGTCACCAAAACAGGTTCAGAGTGGGAAGGTGTGGTAGGTGATAGACAGGTGGCCTGTATCAGACAGTGATCAGAAGATCCAAGCGGGGACCTCACTGTAACATCATAATTTTCTGAATTGGTTGTTAAAAATAAGTCCAGTAGGTGGGAATTATGATTAGGATTATCTGGTACACGGGTGGGTTGGTTGACTAGTTGAGTGAGATTAAATGAGTCTCAAATAGCTCACATTCATGATGAGTCTCTCTTAAATTTGTCATTAGAGTGTAATATGTTGATAGGTATTTTGCATAATTAATATTATCATATGGATGCGTGCTTGCTGAGTAGAAGAACACCTGGGAAAATAGGTTCCATCTTGGGCTAGAGAGTTGGACAGAATAGAGGTGGGAGTGTGTCGAAAGGCGGGTGCACTCCCACTCTTCGTAAGGGAGGAGGTATACTGTACAGCCCTAAAGAACAGTGATTATTGTAATCGCAGTAGAAGAGTGAGAGAGATGCAACACTGTGGCGTGTAGAGAGATTATAGGGAATTAGTTAAAGGAAGTTGATGAGACAAATGTTTTTGACTCTACCCTTTCGAGAAGCACACCTTTCTTCTGGGAAGCTGTTTTAGCAAGAGTTGTAATTTGATCTTTAACCGCAAGGCCATAAAAACAAGAAACACCAAGCATACTGCGAGAAGAAGAACTTATGTATTCTTGAAGTATAAGAGACTTACGATGGTATACATTATTAAAACAACAATACTAAAGTTAATGGATAACTTCCCAGGCGTAGTAGTTGTTGTTTTTGTTTTAGTAATTTGGGTTGATAACTAGGTTTAGAATAATTGTTCTGTAGTTTGCTTTAAGATGCACAAATTGAGAAACTGGAAGTTGGTTGGAGTGAGAGAATGAAGCCAAGTTAAAGTTGTGCACATGGACACAATGTTTATGTTATATTTTCAACATTAATGAAACTTATAACATAAATGTGGCCCCATATAACTATACTATAACTATAACTATACTATTCCAACTTAAACTAAAATCAAATACTTAAAATTAAAATATATGTATGGTTAACTTCTCGAACTAAAAACGTACAGCAGTAATTGATATAATGATCAGGATAGGGTTCAATAAATCTGCTGTTTTAATTAATCTGTGTGGCTCAATTGTTATAACCTGGGTGTTGCATCGATCATGTTTTTGAAAGGTCCGCCAATGAGGGACCTAGAAAGGTCAATTTGGATTATTTTTGTATATTTACCATATAAAACAATATTACTGCTCCATAAACATGAACATGTGAACATTGAAGAACAAGAACATAGGTGTAAAGAGCAATTATCCAGTTAAAAAACATATTATTTTGACGGGACATTTGGCACATGCATATGAGGGAAAATGACATAGGAATGCTCTGTCTGGCATGTGTGAGGGTGTAGGAACGTTGGGAGAGTGTAGAGGAGGGTGACTGGATGTATTTAATTTGGGAGAGAGGAAGTAAGGAGGGATAATGTAGAATAAAAGAGGAGGCAGGAAGTTGAGGGAGAAAGGGGGTGGGAGGAGAGGGAGAGGGAGATCAGACGCATGTACAGGGAAGACAGGAGGTGGTGGTAAAGTGACATGCCACCTAATCACATTTCCATTTCACCAACACTGGGGAATTTCTTTATGTTGATTTTAAGTGCCGTCTTCAGGATGGAACGTTGCATTCGCCCAGTAAAATTTGATGGAGCCGTTGCTGTTCTTTAGTTAACCAAAGAAATGGAAAGTTTGACACTTTAGTTCTAACTATACCTTTGTATACTATAAGCCATGTTTGACTTTATGCAATGTTCTGTGATCGGTGTTATAGTATAATGATAATTGCAATGGTTGATGCATATAATAGTTTACAAATCTAGCACAATATTTATGCAAAAAATATATTTTCAAATATGTGTGTATTATTATTGAATCTGTACTCTGCTAAGAATATGTAAGATATATAATTGCTTCAGGTGAACATATGATACATATATGTATCCCAGTAATGATCACATGTTCAACATCCAACAATAACCATACATGATCATCAGCTGGACCTATTAAACGCTAAGTACAAATCATAAAATACAAAAACACATATATTTCATCGTTCTGTAAATGGTGGGAATGGTCCAAATAGTAATAACAGCCGGACAATAATTTTAATGAAACGCACATGCACATTGTATAGCACACACACGCACATTGTTTGTATATAGATAATAAATTGAGGAAGGAAAAACAAGACAAAACAATTGGACTTAAACTGTTGTGGGTTGTACATTTGTGGAAAGCAATTCCAAGGAAGTGAATTTCAGAGAGTAGAAGTTCCGGGAATATATACATCATTCTAAGAGGAAGTTCTACATTGCCAGCTTCTCTAGTTCCGGGAATATATACATCATTCTAAGCGGAAGTTCTACATTGCCAGCTTCTCTAGTTCCGGGAATATATACATCATTCTAAGCGGAAGTTCTACATTGCCAGCTTCTCTAGTTCCGGGAATATATACATCATTCTAAGCGGAAGTTCTACATTGCCAGCTTCTCTAGTTCCGGGAATATATACATCATTCTAAGCGGAAGTTCTACATTGCCAGCTTCTCTAGTTCCGGGAATATATACATCATTCTAAGCGGAAGTTCTACATTGCCAGCTTCTCTAGTTCCGGGAATATATACATCATTCTAAGCGGAAGTTCTACATTGCCAGCTTCTCTAGTTCCGGGAATATATACATCATTCTAAGCGGAAGTTCTACATTGCCAGCTTCTCTAGTTCCGGGAATATATACATCATTCTAAGCGGAAGTTCTACATTGCCAGCTTCTCTAGTTCCGGGAATATATACATCATTCTAAGCGGAAGTTCTACATTGCCAGCTTCTCTAGTTCCGGGAATATATACATCATTCTAAGCGGAAGTTCTACATTGCCAGCTTCTCTAGTTCCGGGAATATATACATCATTCTAAGCGGAAGTTCTACATTGCCAGCTTCTCTAGTTCCGGGAATATATACATCATTCTAAGCGGAAGTTCTACATTGCCAGCTTCTCTAGTTCCGGGAATATACATCATTCTAAGCGGAAGTTCTACATTGCCAGCTTCTCTAGTTCCGGGAATATATACATCATTCTAAGCGGAAGTTCTACATTGCCAGCTTCTCTAGTTCTGCAGGGATTGATGCAGACAGTTCCGGGAATATATACATCATTCTAAGTGGAAGTTCTACATTGCCAGCTTCTCTAGTTCTGCAGGGATTGATGCAGACAGTTCCGGGAATATATACATCATTCTAAGCGGAAGTTCTACATTGCCAGCTTCTCTAGTTCTGCAGGGATTGATGCAGACAGGTGTTACAATTGAAGCAAGTTTCTCATTCATTCTCTCTCTCTCTCCCGCTCTGTCACACACACACACACACACATGGTTTTTGCAGACATGTAACACATTTCCCACCATTAACATTTGTCGTAAATGCAATCTTCAAGACGCATCTAGACTGCTGTTGTATCTCTAACTTAGTATACAGTATACTGTATAGTCAGGAACAATAGTGAACTTATATCAGCTGTCAACAACATTCCTGAATACCTATAATAAAATCATGTATACTCATTGAACATTACATAACACATAACACAATATGCATTACTGTGCATATATCCATTATTTACACGTACAGTATATTTTACTATGTTTTACATAATAACCCTTACAGTACAAATATGTTAGTCTATAATTATATTATTCTGGCGCCCATTGGTTACATTTATATAGCTTAGGAAGGACCTCAAGTAAGTAAAGATGTAATATCTATCATTGGTAACTTCGGTCCCATTCCATGTTATGATGTAATTAATATAATTAATGTATTTCACTCCCAACACCAAACACCTCCCAATAAAATTAATGGAAGCATGTGATCCTCCCGGGATTCGAACTTGGGTTACCACATACAGATCTTAAACACTCTAACCATTACACCACCAAGACAGAGCGAACACAATTTAAATTATACCAATCCTGGTGACGATGTTAGGATGTACCAATATGTGTTTATCGCTATAAAGCAAATTGAAAATGCGTTTAAATGTCAAAAACTAACATTAACATTTTATCTAGAATAAATATTTGTTTATTGTTATTATTTGAAAAACTAATAATATTCTAAAAGGACAGGGCAGATATTAATGGAACTATCTTGAGTTAGAGAGACACAGAGAAATCATGATTACACTTGCTCTATATTCTTGTCAGGTCACAAACTCCTTTAACAATGTTTTAAGACATTTACATTCCGTTAAAACTACATTATTTGTGGCTGAAAAGCAGACTGTATGAAACACCCCATATGATTATATATTCGTGCGAACATTAACTCTGTAAGCTACTGAATATATTGCATTATATTATTATTCAGCTGGAATTAACAACTGTAATCCAAGGCTTATGGCACTGTTTTGAAATTAGTTTATTCAAACACAATACACTTTTTCAGAATACATATTATGCATAATAATTGCACCATTTAACAAAGCACGCACAAACCATAATATGTTAATAATATGTTTATTATAGTATTAATGATTTTACTTTGATAATATATGATGTTTTGTTCACAGCAATGAGCCCTAACGTAATAGTGTTACGTAATTACACCATTCTGTTTTTGTGTCCAATTGTGATGAAGGCTAAATTCACACAAAAACTAGATATAATTGGTATACTATTTTTGATAACAGTTTAAACTATTGTCCTGTAATGAAGCTAATAATCAATACACTATGTGTATATTCGTTAACAATACGCACTGATACAGTACACTATTACAGTAACATATATTTGGTTATTTTAATATATTTATTAATATCTTGGTCAGTAGTATACTGTAGTTATGTCCATTAGACTGATTTCATTTTTGTTTATCATAAAACAGAAACATCATACTATACACTATTTATTATATACAGTACAATGCTGGAACGGGATCAAGCCTATTTTCCATAATTGCTTCCGAAGAGAAATACAATAACAGGAGTGTTAACTAAAGCAATATCTCCGACATCCGTGCAGACCACCGTAAGTATCCTGGCGAGCGATAGCGATCCTTAGATTTAGGAGGAAGTGGCTTAGGCCGGGACATTTTTCTGCTAAACAAATGTACAACTCTCTCTCAAATGGGGGTCTTGGAGGTATTTTTTAAAGCTTGCTGGATGTCCTGTTAGTAAATTAAATACACTAAATAACTAAACAAATGAATGAACAAATACATACACATTTCCCCTTAAAGGTCATATAGATCCATGACCGATAAGTGTTGAACAATATTTATAGTTGGACCGTTTTGGACTCTGGTAATTTTGGTTCATTAGCATTTTAGCCTGTTGTTTTGATCCGTGACCGATTTTGTCTGTGGTTGATTTGGTCTCTGGTCCGTAACATGTATGGGCAGATTCGAATGGCCAAAATAGTCCAATCTGTATTAAATATAGGAACATTTCTAACTATTTTGGTTAGTGGTTATTTTTGTCCAGATCCATTATGCTGGGGTCTACGGCTGGTATAGTCTGCAACTATTAGCTCTATGGCTGGTTCAGTTCACTGAATACAACATCAACATATCATTGCTGTCCAATATGGTGAGATAATGGTACGTTCATGTAATGGGCTCTATTCATGAGTTGAAGATATTTAACCAACTTTTTATTATTGTTAAATATTTAATTTCGATATATATAAATGCATTCCTTTATTATGTATGTATATATATTTATTGAATGTTATTACATTATATATACGTTTTATTTAGTTATTATTATTATTATTATTATTATTATTATTATTATTATTTTTGGTGTACTAATTTATAAATACAATGTTCTACTAGGGTTGGAATAATTCGTCAGTTGTTTAGAAGTTTGTATTTTTATTTAACAAACTCCCATGGTAGCCATAATCTCCATAGCAATTGATTATCTGTTCGGGTCAAAATGAGTTCAAGCTATTATTTGAATACCTACGACGGTCCTCTATAGTTTGTACTTCGGAATTGTTACATTCTCATTACAACCTATTTAAACAATCGCCATTCAGAGTATTGACTCACTTCGACTTAGAGCCAAAAGCACATCACTATCTTCACAATGCTCAACAAAACTATATTATTACTATCTCTCAAGATGTCCTCTAATCATCTGAACAATATTATGACCGAGGATGTATCTATAAGTTCTCACCTCACCGTGACAATATTAGAAATACGTATTTCCTTCATAAGATCAAATCACTTTAATCATATTAGACACAAATATAAAACCTTAGACATTTACATCACCATGACCGTACTACTAAACAATTTGTAGGACCGCGTTCTTAAATCCCCTCTACAATATTATCCACAATTACTGAATCAATAGGCATTTACGTCACCTTTATAATATTTGAACACAATTACTAAATCAACAGGCATTGTCGTCACCATTACAATATCAGAACACAATTACTAAATCAACAGGCATTGTCGTCACCATTACAATATCAGAACACAATTACTAAACAAATAGGTATTCTCGTCACCTTTACAATATTAGAACACAATTAATAAATCAATTGGTATTTCCGTCACCTTTACAATATTAGAACGTTATGTCCTTCAGGTCAATTTACAAGATTACACTGTCACACTATTATTCAATCAATGACCTCCTTAAAACTAGTTGACTAGATATTTACGTGAAATCGAAAGCATGCTGTCGATGAGGTGAATATCAAATAAATACAGGTTGTTTCCTTATAACAAAAATAGTATTTCAAGGGTAGGGGCTGAAGCCCTTCTCTAACTATTCCTTTAGCTAGCTCTAACCTACTAGTCAATTACTAAACCCCGCAAAGCTACTCAGGTATTCTCTCAAATTTTCTTATGTAAATCCTGTTATCCCAGTTACCTGCACGTAGTCAGTTATGTCTCCGTTCATACTATTATCCCGAAGAACTCCCACTTAATTTTTGATCCTCTATCTTACTTAATTTCCTATAAGATTCTGTACTATTACTAGCTATTCGGCTGGGTGCCTTTACTAACAAAGACAACTATATCTCACAACACTTCATCTCTTTATTGCATCATTTGTCTAGTCAATTTATCTTTGGTCGTTTTATAAGAACACATTATATATCATAGCTGGAACACACCGGTTAGTCTTAGCATTTACTTTTTTAATAAGTCTGTTCGGGCCCATAAGGGTCCTTTAATAAAATCTTTTGTAGTCTCTCCTCGTTTGCTTCATCACTTCATAGCAGGCCAGTATACCATCTCCATCTTCTCTCTCCCATCTACCACCCGGAGACCATCTTGAATCGCTTGACTTAACCCGGGAACGGCGCCGAGACTCTTAAGAGGTTTTGGTGGTGGAAGGCTACGGGACTCTTAAGATCCAAGGCCTAAACAAAAACTTTTAAAAGACCCCATTAGCACTCAAAACAAAGAAATATGTGATTAAGCGAGATAATTCCCCTCCATACCTCCTCCCCATGTGTCAAAACCCCCTCCTCCCCCCTCCCTACAATGATCACCTTTTTATCCTCTTATTCCCTTGTTTATCGGTTTATTTATCACGCCAATATCTCCAACCCAGTTCCAAGGTCGTCTACTGCGCATATCGGGTGTGTGGGAAGAGAAAGAAAGCAAGACTGAAGACTGAGGGCTCAGTCTGCCTTCAGGCCTCAGAGACGGAGGGTATACGTTTCTTTCGCCTCTCACCGCATGACTGGAGGGTCGGCAATAATTTGTCTTTTTCACCCCCCTATTACTCTTCCCACTTGTTTTATTGCTGTTACATGTTAATATTAAATGTAAAATAGGCACATATGAATAAGTAATAACGATATTTATGGTAAAATGACGATTTTAGGCGGGAATGAAGCCAATTATCTTCGCTTGGCTGTGAGGGGTGGGTTTGAACTACCATTAGCTTGCGCTTCCCGAGTTAAGGGATAAAGACCAGCGATTGGTCTGCAAGCATTAGGATACTGAAGGTGTATCTGAGTTGTGGGTGGTGGATGTACTATCTGCTGGGTTGTCTGCTGTTCAGTAGTGCAAGGTTGCTGAAGCACAGGAACAGGGTTAGTTGATTCCCCAAGAGTGCCAAGGTGAGGCTCGGGGTCGTCTTTGCTAAGAGCGTCTAGGTGTGATCCCTTCAAGCACCTGTGGCTGAGTGTCTCCTGAAGACCCACCCACCTCCCTATATACTCCTCCCTCGCAGCCCAGAGCCCTGTAATTGGCTTATCCGCGCACCCGGGAGGAGCTTGCCTGACCCGCTCGCTTTGAATCTCCCATTTCTTCTCCTCTTGCTTCATTCTATCTCCGTAATATTCTCCTGGAAGCTTGTTGGAGATGTCCTGTAGTGGCTGACGGGAGTGAGAAGGTTGGACCATTGTAATAGGACATCTGCGACCAGGATAGAATATACGTGAGTGAACTGGGAGCGAAGTTAACGGAGAGCATTTCAAAGGAGGTATAGCTGGCTTTAATCGTTGCGTCATAGGAAGTCGCTGATTGATGGAGAGCGAGGGTGTGGCAGTAGTCCTCTTGTGACAAGTTTTAAAGGGTAAACCTTGTCTCTTCACCTGGGCTAATCCCGTCTCCTGATTGGCGGACGGAATTACTCCTATAATATTAATAATAATAATAAGTATTATTATTATTAATATTATTATAATAATTATGTTACACTTGTAGATTCGGTGTAAGTAAATTAATTATAAGGTAGCCGTGCCAGTGTAAAGTACATTAAGGTAATTGAAGGTAGCTATTCGAGAGTAATACAGTATATAAAAGCCATCATACACTTAAGAACAACGGGAAACTCCAGGGTTAATATAGGTATAAATATGGATGAGATGGGTTGGGTGGTAGAGAGATATGTTTTACTTACATTGTACTCTTATGTCCATATGGTTTTCTTAGAGACTAACCATTGTGTTTTAAAATATACACAATCATTATCGGTACGTAATTTCCCACTATTTTCTGCATATCACTATCTTCTTCATTTGTATTATGTTTCCATTATCGTCCAAATATTCTCCCCTTCATATCCTTCCCTCTCCCACTGGTTACATTCATGTTGTATTCCAGTTCCGGTTTGATAAACCATTGTCCCCGTCTATATTACCGTACCTGTTATATGCTAGTTTCTTTAGGTTTATTATCCATCTGTTTACTTTCAGTGTATTTAATGTTCACGTTACCTTTTCATTCACCAGCTAATTTTGCACTTAGTGGCCATCCACGATTTATTATATTTATTTATCCATTTATTAATATATATATTTATTTATTCTATTTATTTACGTGTATGTATGTTTTGCCATATTCTCAATCATCATCCTTTACGAACTCTCTCATAATTCTCTTTACCTCCATTTGTTTATACTTTTCTCGTTGACGTTTCTATTCCAATTATATTTTCACCTTCAAAGGGTTCCCTTCTTTATTTCACCATCAATACTCGGTATTGAATTATTAAATGCTATACATTTTCTATATCGATACATCAATTTTAATTTATTTACATTACTGCTGTGTCCATATGGCATATTTACCATCTCGATTGTTAGTTGCGTTACATTTCTTTCTATGTAAAATCCCTTCTAATTTGTCTTTATGAACAAACGGTACCAGTGTCAACATTTCATGTCTATAGGTGTTCTGTTCAGTTGTGGTCAACTTAATTATCTTTGATATTACATAAATGTATTTTACTTTGACAACTTGCGTTGGTTTATCATATATTTTATGCAACCCCCCTGCCCCCCCCCCCCCATTCACCATTCTGTTCAACAGAACTATCATAATCGCTTTCTTCTTTTTCCAAATGTTGTGCCGTATCTTGCCCTTCTTGTTACTTCTAAATATTAAATATTTTCCCTCGATTATACACTACTCATGGTGTGAACATGTCCTGCTAAGTCAAATCCACGCATTCTGTTCACATATATTGTATACAAAGTTCTCAGAATCCCCACACCTGTCTACCGATTTTCTGCTCTATCGCGTCCATCGTAAATCCCTGTCCATCTTTCCATTCGGTCTAGCTCTCCCATCCTTGCCTCAGCCCCAAAGTCCAACCTGATCCTTCCCTCCACACACACACACATTGCCGACCGTCATTCCTCCGTTTCTCCCCGTTATGACATTTCCTCAGCCGCGAAGAAATAATCTACAGAGCCCAGAGGAACCAATATTCCAGACGTCCTTAGATGTCCTTTAGCCGTTCTTTGATCTCCTTTGTACCGGTACGTACTGTTGGGTTCAACGTTCGGCCTGCTCACCTCACCTCTCATTTTCTATCAATGGAGATATTTTTCATTGGAAGATATTTTCATTCCAGGTTTATAATGTAGTGTGAGAGGCGTGGTATGGCTGACCCCAACATGGTTGAGGATGGTTGAATGGTGGTGGTGCTGGAGAGGGACAGTGATGGGAACATACAATACAGGACACCATAAATGGTGTGAGGGAAACATAAATGCAATTAATGCTGAGAATGTGCCTAGCGTATATTGGAAAGCTGGAATACCACAACACTGTATACAGGGTGTATTAAAACAACTGTTACAGACTATGACGAACATAATGTAAAATGGAAATTTAACGTATATTGTAGTATCACATTTTCCAAGATATGTCTTATTATTGAGATACATGCTTATTTAGACATTTAGCAAAACAGGGTTACGAGTAAAGAACTAAATAAATGATGCATGATAAACATGTTAACTATGGACCTAACTAAAGGGAGAGTATAGGTTTACATATTCACACATTACTAATTACGATATCAAATTTGTCTTAGAATATGGTAATTATATTATGTGGTTCGCAGAAAAATACCAATTATAAGCAGGAGATTATAGTAACAAAATATGTAACATTTGTATCTCTGTTCACAGGGTATAATGCTGATGCTCAAGTCTGGGTTGGGTATCCGAACGCAGCAGAAGGTAATTCAATCTTTTATGAAGCATAGTTCTTGATTCGTAGATTAATTGGGAACTGATCATTCCTATGTTGAATGAAATTCACGGAATGTGTGTTATGTCTCGGTATAAAGATTCAATTATACAAATGTTGGGGATAATTGAGTTCTCAAAACTGTATTACATCAGTTGGTGGGAATGACAAAACATATAAATTAATCTCTTATTATTACACTGCAATGACCATGTACTGTAGTGGTAAATCATTTTGATCGATTTTGAAGTCTGAAACTGATTACACGAATCTCTAAAACGCAAATACCCAGTAACAATTAATAATGAGATTCAATTCAACCCGAGACCGCTTCGAATAAGTTTGTATATGAATCAATGTTCATGACTGTACAATAATATGAATAACATTAGGCAATAACTTTGTAATGCCAACATTGTTTGGTTGTATTTATCTTTCAAAATTGCTTTATTTTACAATGATATGACAGTTATATCTGCAGACCACTTGAGGATCGTAATTTGCTTCATCCAAGATACCTTGGTCATTCCTATGTTGAAAGAAAAATATAAAAATGGTTGGCATTAACAGAAAATAATTTGAGTTGTAAACGGTTTGTAAAGGGAATATTTCACCCCGAAAACGAATTATGTTTATAATTCAACATTCCTAGGTATAAACTAGGAGATTGTGTGTGTATGTGTGTGTATGTGGGGGAGGGGGGGGGGGGCAATGTCAGTGTTCGGATTATAGCACCTGCTTGGACGGCACTGAATATTTTACTTTATGTCCTTTAAATCATTGATAATTAACTATTTTGTATTTGTTTATAGCATAAAGTGAACTTATTTTTTTAATCGGTACTTAGCAGTATAAGTTTGTAAGCATTTTTTTTAATACACCCTGTATAACACTAACACACATTCGAAAGCAATATGTAAACATTAAAATATACAAACACATATTTATATACACACACTGAAATGACAGAATACTAAACATGTAGAAATATACAATATATAGCAGTATCTTCAATTATAGGTATGTAGATTATACATACAATGTGTTTAGGAAATGTTAAATATGAGAGTAGTATCACTTTCAAAGAAAGGGTTTTGACAGATTATGGACTTATCGATGAAGGATATGGTGCCATATTGTTGATATATTGTGCTATGTGATATTACCAACTCAATGGTTATACATGTTTGGTAAATATTGCTGTTCTTTGGATCATTGCACTTATTGAACTTTGTATGGCATTCATCCTTCCTGTTTTTAGAAGTGTATACAGTATACCGTAAACATGTAAATATATTTTTAAGTTAAGTAAATATATACTATTCTCCTTGTTTTATGTTCCTTAGTTTACGCTTGATTTCTGTGTGCTTTCTTTTATTTGTTTGTTCAATATTTATGCAGGGTATTTTAAATGCTTACACACTTAACCATTTCACTGTTTTACATTCTTCTTTCAACATCATCGTCAGGTTATGTTTACTCAAATGCATTATGAAATTTGATATATGGAACTAATTGTCTTACCACCAGTCTGTTTTCTGAATATTAAGCACCTGTTTGCATGTTCTCGTACTTATGGATATTAACATATTTTTGTATATATTTGTGTGTGCAATATATACTGTTAACTTTTCCTATTGGGTATTCTTATGTATTTGTTCTTGTTTCTCTTTCATTTCAGTTCCTCCACACTTCACGGTGGGCGGCCAGAAGGACAATATTATCCTCCTTCGACTCCTGGTTTAGACTCTCCACATATTTCTTGGCCGCCACTATTTGCTCCACTTTGGTTTCTCAGGTTTTTGTGATTTCTTCAAAACAGTGGCTGAGAGAGAGAGAGAGAGAGTTACAAGGAGTTACATGGAATAATTAGTATTTCAGAGACCTTGCAGTCCATTCCGAGGAGATACTCGCAGTGGAAGGAGAGAGATTGTTTAGCGCACTAAACTCTTTACAGAGTGTGCAAAATACTATCTACTCTCTTCTTGAACTGCTCTACTGAAGAACTATTTACAACTTCGGAGGGAAGTTTGTTCCAGGTAGATCAGATCTAATAATGTAAAAAAAAATCCACAAATACTAGTGCTGAACCTTTTCAATTCTAATTTTCAGCCATGGTTGCGTGTTGAATTCATTTTGAGGCTAAACATTTTGCTATAATCCACATTGTAAAACCCATTAAATATTTTACAAACTTCAATGAGCTGACCTCGTAGTCTGCGTGTCTCCAATGGGAGGAGATCAAGAGCTCTCAACCGGTCCTCGTAGCTCATTCTTCTAAGCGATGGAATAAACTTTGTAGCCCTAGCTTGTACCCTTTCCAGTCGCTCTATATCTTTCCTGAGTGCTGGAGATCAGAATTAAACAGCATACTCCAGGAGAGGCCTTATCAGAGCGTTGTAAAGTGTGAGGACTATTTCCTTATTTCTATACTTTAACTGCCTCTTAATATTACCCAAAAATTTCTGAGCTTTCTTCTCTATTTCATTGCACTGTTTGGAAAACTTTATTTAACTGCTAATCAGAACACCCAGATCCTTTTCAAGTCAGTCATTTCCAGAGGCATTCCCAATAGTGAATACCCTGAATGGGGGGTTTGCTTGGCCGATTTGCATCACCTTTCACTTTTCTAAGTATAGAGGCATCTGCCATGTCTCCGACCATTCACCCAGCCTGTTGAGGACCATCATGAGCTGTTCAACCCCTATGGGGTCATTCACATTCATTCCAAGATTTATGTCATCTGCAAACTTGGAGATCACACTCAACAGACCAATATATATGTCATCAACATAAATGATAAACAGTACTGGGGCAAGGACAGATCCCTGTGAAACTCCAGAAGTGACTGGAGTCCACTCAGAAGAAACACCATTGATTACCACTCGTTGTTGTTTACCTGTTAGTCCACTTTATATCCAATTTGTGATCTCTGTATTGATACCTAGTGCACTCACTTTTGACATTAGCCTGCAATGAGGCACTTTGTCAAAAGTGTTTTGAAAATCTAAGTTAAGGATGTCTATGGCTCAACTTTTGTCATACTCATTCAGCATTGCATGGACAAATTCCAGCAAATTGGTAAGACATGATCGGTGTCGCCTGAATCCATGTTGAGAATCTGTAATTAAATTGTGGGTTTCTAGGTAGTCAACTATCTTGTCTACGACTATCCCTTCTAAGAGTTTTACTATGATAGAAGTCAAGTTAATTGGTCGATAATTCTTGGGATTCTCGTGATCCCCTTTCTTAAAGATTGGGGTCACATTGGTCAGTTTCCAGTCTTCAGTGACTTCTACATTTTCTAGTGATTTATTGAAGATGTCTGCCAAGAAAGGTGCGATTTCATCTCACACTTCTCGTACAACTCGGGACAGAAAGTTACCTGGACCGAATGATTTGAACCTATTTACAAATCTATTCTTTTGTTACCTCCTCTGAGGTACAGTTTGCCACACAAGTCCTGTTTCTCACCATCTCAGTCAAATCGTAATTTTGGAGTTTCGCACACACCTCCCCAGCCCCCCTCCGTCACTCCACCTCCTACCTTCCACCCCACCTTTCCTTCTTCCCTTCCACTGTCCGACTCATAGTATTTCACGGTTATGAAGTACAGTAGGTGTGTTGTTAATATTTTAAGCCACTTGCTTTAATTTAATTATATTGATACCCTAGCCGTAAATTAATATACCGTTTCGCTAACGTTGTTCAATGTTATACGATAAATGCAAAGGGCGTTGTCCAATTTAATTGTTCCTCAGAGACAGAGAGAGAGAGAGAGAAATGTCCTGAAATTTGTCCTCATATATTCGTTTTTTATTATTGTTTTCATCTATACTCGGTTAGACTATGTGTGTGTGTATTTGTTTGTGAATATTTAGTTGTCAGAGTTTCTGTCTTTAGCATAATATTCAGTATTCAACATATTTTAGAATTGCCTACTTGATGTCGTCATTCCTCTCTTACAGTAACTAATACGGCAATATTATTCTGGATTATACATGACCCAATACATTTATTTTGACATTTCCAGTACCATGAGTTATACAGCTTATCTTATCACTTCATCACCACTCTTAGTATTGTAAGCATTACTACCGGTATTTGTTCTGCTTATCTAGTGATGCTTTAACATTCGTTTATTACCATTTTTCTCCTTCGTAGTTATGATTCTGACATCGATAATGTATTGTTCATCCATACCTCAATAATATCACAAAATAGGAAATCAGGTTTTAGGAATACTTAAGGTCTATCTATCTTATCTATTGCCAGACGTCGTAGATGTTGAATTACGATCATCTCTCTCTCTCCCTCTCTAAGGTGTCTGAAATATGCTTCATGCGTAACGTAGCCATGCATTGTTTTATGAAATACGAATACACATTGATAACTCCCCCTATCTTTGTTAACCCTTTTTGTGCCAGCGACGTCTGTTATATTTGATTTTACCCATATTTAGACGATGTTATGCAGCTTAGGAAGATGAGGTATTATAAGTTCGAAGCCTTAAAATTACTAGCGATCCTTCCTAAACTGCATAAAATCGAATAGTAGTAGCCAGAATAAAATACAAACTATATCAACGGTACATAAGGGGTTAAGAACCTTTTTAATACAATTATTTACGGCTAGGGTATCAATATAATGAAATTAAAGCAAGTGGTTTAAATGATTCACTACACTCCTACTTCATAACCGTGAGATACTATTAGGCGGACAGTGGAAGGGAGGGAGAAATGGTGGGGTGGAAGTGGAGTGAGGGAGGGATGTTGGGAAGATGTGTGCGAAACTTCCAAATTACGATTTCACTGAGATGGTGAGAAACAGGAGTTGTGCGGCAAACTGTACATCTAATTCTGCTAAGATCTTCACCCTCATGCACTAGTCCTGGACTTGGCATGTCACTGGTATTTTCCCTTGTGAATACCAATATAAACTAGTCGTTTAGTAATTTGGCTATATCAGTGTCAGAAGTTTGAAGTTGGATTGTTGGGTCCTTTAGAGGTCCAATGCTACTTTTGAATGGCTTCCTGCTGTTCACATAGCTGATTTTTTTTTTTAGGACTCTCTTTGCAGAGGGCTGCAACCCGTTAGTTCTTCATTCCGCTTTGCTTCCTTTATAAGATATTTCACTCTTCTACACATATTATTTAAGGAATCTAAATATCTTTGGTCTTGACTTCTTTTGGCGTTTCTGTATGCAACCTTTCTCTTTCCAATTGCTGAAGCTATGTCATTTGTGAACCACTTTGGTTGGGTTGAACCTGATTTGGTAAGTTTAGTAGGATCGAATGCAGCTTGCTGATCCATAAACTGCTGTTTTAATGAGCACTAAATCGCATTAACATTCTCACCCTCAAAGCTGATCTGGGATAATCTTCCCCGAAGGCTTTCAAAATTTGCACAACGGAAAGCTAGTTTTGTACTCTGAGGGCTGGTGGGTATGCTGCTAGAGGTGCAAAGAGAGAACCTAACTAGATTGTGGTCACTACCTCCAAGTGATTCCCCAACAGATAGGCTGGTCACACTTTCATCTTCAGTGGTGAACACAAGATCTAGTATATTGTTCCCTCTAGTTGGCTCATTCACCTACTGGGTCAAAAAGCTATCGTTAGTAAAGTGCACATGACGCCTATCTTCAGCATCGGCAGTTCTTGCTTCCCAGTTTACTAGGCAATTGAAGTCACCTAAGATCATACTGGTTTTACCCTCGATAGCAGCACTCACTCTTGTGTACAGAAGTTCATCCTTTTCAACATTTGGATTTGGATGCCTGTACACCAGAACAATCCTATAGATAGAGTTAACTAAATTGAGGTTTATTCCAAGCAGTTCATGTTCTGAACTGATCTTGCAGTCAATTGGGTTTAGAAAATCTCTGATGTACAAAATAATTCTGCCCCCTTCCTGCATGGTTCCTGCATGGTTCCACTTTGTGGAACATTCTATATCCAGTTATTTCAAATTCCCCAACATAATCTCTGGTATCACTGTAAATCCAGGATTCAGTGATAGCCACTACATCGAAGCATTCTGTAGACAACAATGCCCGAAGTTCGGAGAATGTATTCCTATTTGACCTGGCATTAAATAATACTACCTTAAGGGGATTCGGGTTTTTCTTAGAACACCCTAGTTTACCCCGTTTTCCGAAGAGAAAGGGGTCTCTGGTGGTAGGGCATTTTCTTGCACCCTATTTCCCTGTACACTATCCGAGGTATTGCAATTCCCTATGTTTAGTAATCCTCACCTGAGGTAGATGAACCACTATCAAGTGGATCAGAAATTGGCAAATGAGGTGTAGATTCTTGAGGGAGTAGAGAGACATCTCTCAGTCTACTGGAAAACTCTGCCACTTGTTGCGAGGTATTCTTGCTCTCCGAGGAACGAACTCTTTCTTTTGTGGGACCTCTTTTTGGAAGTTTGAGATCAACCGATGGTGAGGGTTTGCACTTTTCCTGATGGGGGATGCTTTCTAAATTTTTGCTTGCCCTCAGCAAGCTGTAAAGATGGTGATTTAGGAAATCGCCAAGCTTGATTTTACCACTAGTGCATAAGTGCACACCATCAGAGAGGTAGAGGTTGGGCTTCCCATAAAACTCATCAAATGGGTCCAGAAATCTCACCCCTTTATGGGTACACAGGTCAGCTAACCTACCATTTAAGCCAATTGCTTTGCTGGTATCACAATCCTCTCCATACATCCTGGGCAATATACCAAGTTCATGCCTCTGTTTGTCTTGAGTCAGAGTTCATTAGCCAGAGTCGTGACCTCTCCTATTGATGACTCTGTGGCACCAATTTAATTTGTTTTGAGAAACAGGTCATTACCACTGACCTGTGCTACTATTGCCGTCCCCTTTGACCAGACTTTTTCCACTTCCTTTGTGATCTGGGAAGTCCTTGCACATCTCGGCGAAACTTAACAAAGTGAGACTCTTGGCCTTTGACCTGAGGATCCCCAATCAAAATTGTTTTTGTCTCTTTGTCACTAGCGAGACCAAACCTGCCTGACATGTTAAGTTTGGTGCCTTTGTTGTTTGAATGCTGCATAGTAGGCTTTACATTTCGCTGCCCATTCTGCAATTGACGATCCTTTTGTTCTCTGTTCTGTGAGGACTTAGGGAAGTCATACTGACTTTCGGCATGGTCTAGAAGACTGAATCTAGTTGAGGTGTTAACCTCATATTCCCCCCTGTTTTTTTTTTTTTTTTTTTTTTTTTTTGTGTTTGACGTCAACTCTTTCCGAGCATAGCGAGACAGAGAGAGAGAAAGAGATGGAGAACAGTGATTCCTTAACCCGTGGAGCCCCGGCTAGTTTTGTATTGTTTGTTCACCAGAACCCGGCCGGTTTTCAAAAAATGGTTTTATTCCAGAAACAATAGCGAATGGGTTAGGAATGAAGGAAAAACCACGAAAAAACGCTCAAAAAGCTTAAAGAATGGTCCTACAGAGCCCCCGAAAACGTATTTTACAGGAGTAAAAAATTTAAGGCAATTACCCCAAAAAAACAGGTTATTGCGCGCTCACGCGCACGCACGTGGACTTTGAGAGTTTTCAACCATCGGCACGGTTGCGTGGGGTACGTACACAGTTCCCATACAAATCTGAGCCCTCTCGAGTGGCTACACCTGAGGTTACGGTCGGAGCAATTAGGGTGACTCGTCAGACGCGTCGCTGGGGCTGTGCGTTACATACATCGCCGACGCGCCAGACGCGTCGCTGGTGCTGGACGGGTGAAAGGCATTGAAGCAGAAAAGGAACCGGTGAAATATGCTAAGTGTTGTTATGTGGTTATACTGAGTGTGTGTGTGTGTGTGGTTATAGCCTACTGTGGCGTGAGTGAGAGGCTGTGTGTATGTGTTTCTACTTGCTTCGGCTTGAGGGCGTGTGTGGGACAGATGGAGATAGTGTATGTTTGTGTTTGTGATTGATTTAATGTGTGTATGTAGTAAATTAACACAAATAAAGTAATGCAGCCTTTTTGTCTCCCTCATACACATAACAAAACAATCACGCACATGAGGAAAATGGACAAGTAGGGAATACGAGGAGGTCTCGGGAGTAAACACTTAACCTCTGAGCTGCGCAGCCCCTGTAGTATACACCATACCCCTGTGTGTAGGTATTTTCATTCATTCCTCACTAAAATCGTTAATTTACCATAAATATAATTAATACTTATTCATATGCGCCTATTTTACGTTTAATATGTAGTATACACCATACCCCTGTGCGTAGGTATTTTCATTCATTCCTCACTAAAATCGTTAATTTACCATAAATATAATTAATACTTATTCATATGCGCCTATTTTACGTTTAATATGAAGATAGTAACATGTGACAACAATAAAACAAGTGGGAATAGTGTTTAGATAGTCAAAATCGCAAATAAATATGGAGCGGTCCATTCATGAAATGTGGAGCAGAGCCAGGCAACCCCACCTCTCGCGAGATCTGAAGCACGACTGAGTGTCTCACCCCACCCTCTACCTTACCCAACACACTCGCTAGTCACATAACTACACCCTGCAACCGGCTTGCAGATGTTAGCACAAAAATATACCAATGAATAAGGGAATAACAGGGAAAATAGGTGATAATTGAAGGGGGGGGGGGAGGGGAAGGAGGGGACTTTGACAGATGTGGAGAAGTGATATGAGGTATAGAGGGGACAACAACAACAAAAACAAATGTTTCAAGTGCTACTGGGGCTTTTTAAAAGTTTTTTTTAGGCCTAGGAACTTAAGAGTCTCCCTGCAGTCGCCCAGTAAAACCTCTTAAGAGTTTCCCTGCAGCTGCCGGGTTAAGGGATGGTGTAGTGGGTGGTGGAGTAAGATAAGGTATAGTATTACCACCACAACAGCATTCCTTATCCTGTACCCAACCATTCACCTCCTCCACCTTCAATCACGCTAACAACTCCATCACACACATACTATGTGTCACTCACCTGTCATTTTTTCACACTCCTGTCATCTGCCACACAACTGTAATTTGTCACATACCTGCCATTTGTCGTGCACCTGACATCTGCCACAGAACTGCCATTTGTCACACACCTGTTATCTGCCACACAACTGCAATTTGTCACACCTGCCATTTGTCAATCACCTGCCATTTGTCACCCACCTGTCATCTGCCACACAGTCGATGCCCCTCCTCCCAACCAGCACCGCCTTCATCCATATACTTCCTCACTCCATCCTTCCACCTCTCTTTCGGTTTACCCTCCCTCTCAGTCCTTGCACCTCGCTCTCGTCATTCTCTCGCTTCCCATATGTTCCCATACGTTCTCTCCACCAACGTCCATGCTTCGCTTCCGTAAGTCAGTGTCGGGATTACCACACTGTCATGCAAGGACTTCCGTACTGACCACCCTATTTCTTGTTACTGCTTTCAGCATTCCTACAACTCTCTCACCAATATATGTATACTGTTGCTATATTCCTAAATGTGTGGAGAAATTACAGTAATATGAAGGTTTGATGTATATGTGGACACAAACTGTACACATTATTGCCCATTATCAAGTACACTCTACAACATAACATATGATGAATTTAGATATTTGAACCTACCTCCGGCTGATTAGTTTCTTGTATTCAATATTTACGATTTGGGAGATTCGCTTGTATTGTTCGAGGGTTCATATTGGGCCAAACTTTGTGTCTTAAGAGTCACTTTGTATTTTAACATTCAAACATTACACAAGTAGGATACTTTGATTTGATCATCATTCTCTTATTAGTATCTCCTTATAGAATACTATCGTGCCACCTTTGTTTCCTATACCAACTGCCATCTTATAACCGGCTCTCCCTAACCGACTATCTTCACTGTGTGAATGTATTGGTAAGTTAATTCCCATTATCAAATATCCTGATTTATATTTCATGTTTGACCTTTATACCTACTTTAGGCTAGTCGAAATAATACAATTTAACTTTATATTCAACCCAGCAGATGATTATCTGGATGGGAAAGAATTTAACCCACTGAGCACCAGCTAGTTAATAATACAAGTATCAGCTTCAACCAACAGCTGATGCAGGGCGGTCTTCAAACTTCCCGCCCGCACCACCACAGCTGACCGCGGCAGCATGCCAAATGTACGATGCGTCCAGTCTTCGAGTGACGGTTATTTACATCACCCGAGCATCATGTGTGCCTTTATAGTTCATATATTAGCAACATGTATCCCATAATGTCATTGTATGTGAAGTTACAGTGTGATAAGTGCATAGATTCAAGTTCAATAAGTGTCGAGGGAGTGGCAAGCCCCGCGGGCATCCTGGTTACCATAGCGACTGGCAGGCTGGCGGCCATCTTGGTCATGGACTCATGCACATACTCACAAGGCCAGCTGACAGACACCCCACTCCCCCATAACTTTCCCTTTCATTCAATGCCTCCCTCATGCACTGTTTATTGATTTTATACTTTACCGTATGTTTTATAGTTAGAATATGAGTGTTACACATTGTTTTAGGCACTTTTGACTTAGAAATATGGGTTATGACGTATTTTTAGTGGGGAGACAGGGGAGATGGTGGTGGAGGCAGGAGTGGGGGCACTGGGGGAGTGCGGGAGGACCATTGTACACATCGCCAAGCTTGTTGTGTACGTAGCAACATGAAACTCTCTCGTCTCTTCTTACCGCTACCATGACCTGGCGGAATTTTGAATGGGGTTGGGGTCAGCATCCTCCTCTTCCCCAATTGGCGGGGAGTCAACTATTTCATGGGGAGCATTAGGGGAGCGATAAACATCACGAGGCGACGAGATACGTCCAACACTCACTAAGTACACAAGGCAACTGGCCGGGCGGGAGGCAGCCCAGTCCTCCCACTCCCTCCCTCCTCCTGCACTCTCTCTCCCCACTCCCCACCACGGCGGGACTTGAGTATTGCCAATTGATAAGTATTGACACTGTTGGGCAACATCATAAGTTATATCCTATATAAATTTGATCCCTCTAGCTACCATAGGACAAGAATAAATAAGCTCGAAAGTGGCGGTGAGATAAGTGGGTAAACTGGCTTTTCCCACCGTACTAACCCGCGCGGCTGGACTAGGAGGTTGCCGAATACCGGCATTGTTTGGCAACATCATAAGGTATATCCCATACCATCCTCAAGCCTCTAGCTACCATAGGACATGAGTATATAAGGTCGAAATTGCTGACGCAGGTGCTGCGGCACTGGGGTTTAGCGTTACACACATTGCCGACGCATTACGTGCGTCGCTGGGGTCCAGTGGGTTAAGTACATGATTTAAATTATTTGTTTACACTGGACAGTATTTACATTTCGTTGCAGATTGTTATCTTGGGCTTTTCATCGCTGGAGTTTAAATCTCTGCTACTGGAGGCAAATATATTTAATATTTATTTGTGAGCAATAATGCACATATTCACGTATTTGAATATTTAAACCTTTTAAATTCATGCCGAAGGCCTCTGACATATAACACATTTGATTTTTGTGTTTAACTTCGATACATATTCAAATGGTTCATGAATATATTATGAGAGTAGACTGTATTGTACACCAACCTGTAACTCTGACAGTCACACAAAGACTAGCCCTTGTAACAGAAGGTCGCTTTAACGTTTAATAACGAAGGTGTTTACAGTTTACGATCCCATTATGCAGGGAAACGTTTCTGTTCCTTACAAATATAACTTTCGCACTTTCGAACCAGTCCCGGGATACTAAACATATTTATGACGCCCTATCTCCTGTGATTTTCGTATCATAAATGTCAACATCGTATATATTACCATCAATACTAACAAAACATTATTACAGGGTATTATAAGTTGTGATAGTCTAGTTTCCCTGGGTATGCACAATAAATTATGATGCCATGGACAAAGTATAAGCTGTTCATGCATGAGTTTGTTTTGCCGCTGACCTCGTTATAGATCTTTCGAATGCAGTAAGTGATGTGAATTTCTGAATAAGTGAGCTAAAGAAAAAAGCAATTTATATACTGTCTGTTAGTCCAAAGTCTTAATCTTTTCCATGTTCACATTAATTATAATAATTGTTAACTGTGGTTATTGTGACCCCAGGAACGTAAACAGTATATTTTATGATACACACTGGTTAAACCTCCACACTTTGGTTACCGTTTATACTGTAGAACTCTGCACTCTACTGTTCACATGTAGTATTGCATTGCGGTTCTCTACTGTACATTTGTTCTTGTTTTAATATATTTGTTTTGGTTTCAAAAGACGCTGTTATCCAGTGTTACATTGACACTTTCCCTCATTTGTAATGTATCCTATTAATCCTATGGTTCTTTTAATTTTGATTTTTGTTTTCCATCTTTCAATGTTGAAAAGGAAATGTAATTTATTTAATTATATCAAATTATAGAATTACTCTTCTGCGTAAGGCTTAGCGTTTATTGACAATAACAATCGTATTGTATTGTTTGTTCCTTTTTTCGCGGTTTTCGAAGGATTAACGAGAGAGAGAGAGAGAGAGAGAGAGAGAGAGAGAGATAGAGAGAGAGAGAGAGAGAGAGATAGAGCGAGAGAGCAGGAGAGAGGGAGAGGGGATGAGTTGGATGACCAACAAGGGGGGGACTGACAAAGGATACAAGTGATGGTGGTTCTTGTTACCTTGTCTTGGTTACATTGAAACAATGTCAGGGAGATACAAATACAAATAAGTAAGGAAGCTAGTCTTTTTCATATTCTTGCATTTAAGAAGGAAGGAAGGAAGAAAGTCAATCATATCAAAATATCGCCGTCCTTCGTTAGTAAGTAATATTTATAATTTATCATGTGTTGAGCGAAGCTTTATGATATGCTCTTATATATCCAAGGCAGCATCCCAACCTACACTCTGCAATCTAAACTCTCAGAAAAAAAGAAAAAAAAACTTTTAACAAATATACACTCTTCGGCACCAGCTCAATCCAAAATCACAATCCAATCTTTCATAAGGACATGTCTAGCCTTTTATAACTTCCAGACATGATATGGGAAGGCGGTGGAATAACAAGATAATTTGACTGAGGTCGATTTATCTTCAACATTTCAGATATCTAGACATAAGGTCTATAACTCTATACAGTTTGTAGATTCAATATCTGCAGGACATTGATTTTTGGAAAGTAGGATACAAATAGTGTCATCCTGTATCAGTCACACAAAATATACTACGAGGCTGTTGTGTCATAATGAAACCAGCTGTTTTAAGGGATATTCATACATTACAGTCCGATATGAAGAGCAGGTCCTTAACCCGTCCAGCCCCGGCTAGTTTTGTAATGTTTGTTCACCAGAACCCGGCCGGTTTTCAAAAAATTGTTTTATTCCAGAAACAATAGCGAATGGGTTAGGAATGAAGGAAAAACCACGAAAAACCGCTCAAAAATCTTAATGAATGGTCCTACAGAGCCCCCCCGAAAACGTATTTTACAAGAGTAAAAAATTTAAGGCAATTACCCCCAAAAAACAGGTTATTGCGCGCTCACACGCACGCACGTGGACTTTGAGAGTTTTCAACCATCGGCACGGTTGCGTGGGATACGTACACATTTCCCATACAAATCTGAGCCCTCTTGAGTGGCTACACCTGAGGTACGGTCGGCACAATTAGGGTGACGCACCAGGCGTGTCTCTGGGGCTGTGCATTACATACATCGCCGACGCGTCAGGCGCGTCGCTGGGGCTGTACGGGTTAAAGCATTTATGTGGGCTTATTATAAAGTACAGGATTATTTTACATTAGGTTTTATTAGATGTTAAATTAGTGCAAGCTAGGGTGTCATGTTGTCCTTGTCTATTATTGACTGAACATCGTTTATGGTTCAGGTTTATATATATCACGTACATTACACACACACATACACACCCATGCACACAGACACACACAGAGGAGGGCATGCAGGATCATCCTGGGTGGTACATACCCAGGGTACGAGGAAGCTCTCACCACCCTTAGCATACCTGCACTTTCAACCCACCACTACAACACACTCAAGCAGTTTGCATCTAAGCTGCTTATTCACCCACGACACAGAAACTTACTTCCACCAGACGCCCCTAGACCAACACGTGCAGCTCGTCACTTCAACACACTCCAACCAATAAGGGCAAGAACTGACAGATACAAAAATAGTCCTATCCCAACCATTGTAAATATTATTAATAATGTGTAATGACGGCCTGTCACACCATATATACGCGCCCACCTTTAATAATGTATGCATAAGTGTGTGTGCGTGTGTGTATTAGAATATATGTATGTATTTGCTTGAGTTTGTTTATGTATATGTAAATATATGTATATGTGCATTTATGTATGTACAGTATATGTGTATGTATGTGTGCGTATATGTGTATGTATGTATGCGTTAATTATCTATATATGTATGTGTCTATAGTGTATACTGTTTGTGGTTCGAGGCTCGAGCCCGGCTGAGAGTATTCTATCACACACACACACACACACGAACAAACACACACACACACACACCTACACTAAAGAATGTCCCATATACTATAATTCCCCCAAGCTGTCTCTACTTATTTTATATCCTTCTTTTGTTCTCTACCGAGGATTACTTCCCATTTAAGTAGGCTTTACCTGACCCTACCTGTACGGACCCGTAGGCCGTTTCGCCTTTACCCTTTTCAAACTCCTCATTTGATCTCTTCCGACGTTTGACATTCCATTCTAATTGGCTTTACCTGACCTACAGTCCGTTGCCCCATTAACCCTTTTCCAATTCCCTCATTTAATCTCTCCCAAGGATTTAACTCCCATTATTAGCCTCACCTGACCCTACCAGAACAGTTTTTGTATGTATGTATGATTGTTTGCATACGTGAGCGTTTATGTATACGGGCATGTGCACACTTACTGCATGTTCTTATGTTCTTATAATTATATGTATGTATATATATGCGTATGTATGTGTGTACGTATGTGTATATAATGTATGTTCTGTATATATATAAGTAAAATAAATGTGTACTGTATATGCACTGTAAATTAACTTTCTCTCATGGTTAATTTATGATAATTTGTATTTTGCACTAGCATAATTATTGTATTCATTTCTTTTTTAATGTAAAGTATATTATACTCACACATTGTAAACTGAGCTTACCATTTTCATATCTGTACATCTCATGTTCATCCACTAAATTGTAAAATGTGTATTTTCAGCTCATGAGGCTGCCATTCTTTAATTAACCGTTTATTATTATTATTAATATTATTATTATTACACACAAACATACACTCACACAGACAGGCAGACAGATCAAGCCAGACCAGACCAGACAGACAGACAGACAGAAAGAGCTTTGTCAGAGGAAGATGTGGTGGTAGTGCTGTCAGAATGGAGAAGAGGAGGGAAAGATGAAGAAGAACAATTGTTGGAGAGGTTTTTGGCAAGGTGCCAGAAGGCTTGGGAAGAGCTAGAGTTGGATAGTTCGGTGAATTTATTATTGGTGAAAGAATGTTTGGCGAGGCGAAGAACAGATTGGGCTAGATTCCGGGCAGAAACATAGGAAGTATGAGATTCTTGAGTTTGAAGGCGACGGTACCATTTGAATGCTTCCTCCTTATTGCGGACAGCAGTAGAGAATGTGTGAGTAAACCAAGGTTTGTTTGCATTAGACTGAAAGAAATTATAATGTATGCTTCCATGGCCAAAAGGATTACCTCGGTAATGTATTCAGCACTCTTCGAGGGTCCCCAGCCACGTAAGCAAAAGTCATTCCATGGGAAATAATAGAAGTACTGCCGAAGAGCCTCCCTGTCGGCAGCACCAAAGTGCCACTTACTACAAGCCGAAATACCTTGCACTCTACATGAGGTAAACAATAGTCCCGATCTCATTCTGATCCCAATCCTGGTCATTATGCCGATCCCAAGGTAGCAAATTATATTTAGATCTACGAGGATTACATATCAAGGGTCATAGGACAACTCAAGTAATGGAGGTGTGATGATATATAGCTACAACTACTATCATTTCTCACTTCTGCTATCTCCAATATCTTGTACATGTTACCCCCTACCTAAGACACTATATATTTTACAGCATCAACACTAATATCCTTACACGCCTTACACGTAAAGTATCTAACACTTTTTGTATTTCCCCACACTGTTTCGTATTTTGTTCGTTCTTTAACCCCTTCTGTACCGGTGACGTCTTTTGTATTTGATTTCAGCTACATTTAGACGATTTTATGAGGCTTAGGAAGGATATGTGGTAGCTAAAAAGATTTATTAAGATGGTCTGTAGCCTTTTAATGAGTAGACGCCCTTCATAATCTGTAAATAATCGTCTAATAGTGGCCAGCATATAATGAAAAGTACATCACCGGTAGAGAAGGGGTTAACCAAACTGTGCCGTTATTCTCTACACTTTAGTGTGCACTCTCCAAATTTAACTCTTAGCCCCATACTGTACTTACATCACTCTCTGTACCTCACCCTAGCCATCACTCTACTCATTTAACCCTCCATCTAACGCCATCTACTTCACACCGCTCATCTCACCTTTCGCAGTGCTTCTGCTGTGTGCTTCGGCTCCAACTTAGGTATCACGGAGATTAATTTGCAAACTCGTGCGCCAAAATATTTAGTTAGACAGGTAGCTTAATCAGATAGGTAATTACTGACGCGGTAGGGGTGGAACTAAGGAGCTGGGTCGGGAGTGGTGGAGGGGGTAGTAGTCTGAATTGAGGAGTTGACATATTAGTTAGAGTTGACAGTAGGGGAGGAGATGGCAGTCGGACTTCGGGAATAAAGGGGTTGGATGGTAGTCGGAGAAGGTGAATGTTATGGTATAAAGAAGGTGTAATGGTGATTAAGGATCGTAGGGGCGGGAGTGGAGGCTGGGAGTTGAGGATGAGGCAGGGAGTTTGTAAGTTGTAATTAAACAAAATAGGTAGCGAAGTTGGAGTGTGGTGGTGGTGAAGTCTGTGATAGGGAGCTATACACGGTGACATGTTCACTGTGTTTTGTCTAAACATGGAATTAGGTAAAATAATTTACCCCATTTTCATGACTTTGACAACACGCTGCGCACGAACAGGGGGAACTAGTAGACAAAAGATGCACCGTTTTATATTTGGTATG
Source organism: Paralithodes platypus (assembly GCA_032716605.1). Taxonomy (NCBI): domain Eukaryota; kingdom Metazoa; phylum Arthropoda; class Malacostraca; order Decapoda; family Lithodidae; genus Paralithodes; species Paralithodes platypus. The sequence continues at coordinate 21,084,727 of CM064578.1, forward strand.
TATATTATTATCGTACGACGATTGGTTACTGATCATATCGATCTCAAAGTATGCTAACTCACGTTTTGAGAAATCACCCCAAGAAGTTTATGCGTTTATAGACATTTGGTAATCATTCCGGCTTTTCCTCGAATTAGACGACTTACTGTGCACGAACGAAACACAGTGAAGGAAAACGGCTTGGTGAACAATTATATATGAACGGTCCTCGTACGATCAGTTGTTATCGAGTCTGACGATTTCAAATTTCGCTAAATTATATTTTGAGAAAGCATCCCATGATTTGTTTTTAATAGCATTTGATAACATTTGAAGCGGTTTTCCACAGTTGTCTTTAGTCATTAGATGTTGGAATATGCCTTTTATATATCCAACAGAATTTTCTGCAGAATCTGAGATGTCCCCGAGTAAAAAGTGGTCGGTCCCCTTGAAGACTTTTTTTTTTTTATAGAAAAGACCTCCGTCTACGTATTGTGAAAAACCTGTTATCATCCGGCAAATTGTGGGGTTGAGTGAGTGAAGGGGGGAAACAGTGAATGAAGGAGGATACATGTTTTTCATAATACGTGTTGCTAGCCCCAAACGCGCGAGCAACTGTGGCTTTCAACCATCCGACACATCCCCTTTTATTTATGTACATCACACATGTTAAATACAAATAAAGTTTATGTTTTGTTTTACCCTACTGTGGAAAGACTACGGATACACCACTCCTGTCCAGGCCTCACACAGCGGCATGACCCAGTCCAGTCGAACTGAGCTCATGACGCTGGTGGCATTGCCCCGGAGGATAGCCATCCCTAGTCTTTGCTTGAGCCCGAGGGTTTCCCGGGGTTCTCCTGAAACTTCTCTGATTTTACGGCCTATTTCATTCACCATCTTAAGGGTAGTAGGGCCGAAGACTCCTGAAGTTTCGAATACCAGGGGGCTCGAACTGATGATTTCTGGCGATGGCTTGATATTTTTCTCGCTTTTTATTTTCTGCTATCCGGGCGGCTTCACCTGCTTCGTCGGCGTTTCTGGCGATGTTGGTTGTGGAGAAAGTGTCAACACATGTCGCATCCCACACGAGGCACTGGCTATTCTTGTAGACAGGGGAAGGGGGGAAGACAGGGGAAGGGGAAGTTACATTTGCTTGTCTTCCTCCACTGTTTCTGTTTGTGCCTCACCTACACTGAGAGTATCCCCTGCTAACTCTCACAAACACCTCCTCCTCCTGCTATTAATGTCACTAGATTTAAGAAGCACACCACACTTCATTCCAACTCACTTAAATTACCTATATCATGTCTTTAATTTTGGGTCTCTATCATTCGTTCAATCTTTGGGTAGACAGATTTGCCTTCTGTGTCCTTCATGCACATATAACAGAAAATAAAGATAGGTAATGGTTAAGTACTCTATATGCGATGTGAATGATGATGAAGACAGAAACGACAGATGTAATACTCGGAGCTGGACAAGTGGGATGGAACATGTATAGTGGGATATGAAGCTGGGTCTTGGATAGTGGACAGGGAGGAAACCAGATGTGGGCTGGTGACTGTGGTGGTCTAAGTTGAGAAGGGGAGTGAATGATGGGAAAGAGAGATGGAGAGTGGTGTGGATTTAATAAGATTTAATTGGCGAATGAGAATGGGATAAATATATATTATGTTGCATGACCAAGTACAACCATATAACAAACACTATAACATAGCAGTTAGCTGGATATCAATTGGATAATCACTTTGGAGCAGGTATACACTAAAATAATACCCAAGTGTCCGGAAGGAGTGCATCACACGGGTGGTTGCAACCTGTTCAACATTGTGCAGACGTACAGTATATTAGTTAGTCTGACACGATGCTAATAGGGTCGGGGCTGGCTCATTACTTAATCTGTCTTACCTTCCTGTGTGTGTTTTTTTTTTTTTTAAGAGATAATGAACGGAGGAAGGAAAACACAGATAAAACAAAAAGGTCCATGTGCCTAAAGGCATCCTCCATTCATAACATTTTTGTAACAACTGGATTTAAACATTTGTAGATTGTAAGTTTGTGGAAAGCAATTCGAGGGAAGTGAATTCCAAAGAGTAGTAGCTCTGGGGATAAATGAATTCTGATAAGCAGAAGTTCTGCATTGTGGAGGAGAAAGTGTAAATTCATGGGCGCTCTCAGTTGCCCTAGTTCTACGGGGAAAGATGTGGAGAGGCGGCACAATTGAAGCAAGTTCCTCGGAACAATTGCTTTGAAAATATCTGTAGAATAATGCAAGGGATGCAACGTGTCTTCGTATGGATAATGTAAGAAGGTCCTGTGTGATTGCAGGGTTATTTATTAATATAATAGCTTTATTTTGAATTTTGTCCAACTGCCTCAATACAACCACTCCACTTCCACCCCACAGAGGTGAACAGTCATCCATCTGAGAACGCACATGACTTTTATAAATTACGGCGAACTGCTCGTCAGTGAAGAATTCTCGAACTCTGTACAGGAGTCCCAGTTTTTTAGAGGCATTCTTAGCAATGCTTCTAACATAATGTGTCCAGCTCAAGTTAGTAGTTAATGTTACACCGAGAATGTCAATACTAGGGGAAGTGGGAATATTTACATCATTAAAAAATATATGGGAGTCAGTGAGATTCTGTCGGTTAGAAAATTGAATGTACTTGGTTTTCTGTGCATTAAAGGAAACTAGATTCTTTTGTCCCCATTCATTAATTCTAGAAAGGTCCTGGTTCAGAGAAATTGCAGTGTTTATTTTTGAATTTATAAGATCGGGTTGGGTGAAAGAATTGGTAAATGTGAAGGAATGGTGGAGTGTTGAGTCATCTGCGTAGGAATGTATTGGATTATGAGTGGTAGATATGAGATCATTGATATGAATGAGGAACAGAGTTGGGGCCAAAACTGATCCCTGGGGAACACCAGCATTTATTGAGTGAAATTGAGAATAAAGGCCATCTACCATTACACATATGTTTCTGTGATGTGTTATCATATTGCTATCCATTCCTTTCTATATGTATCTGGCATCAATTCCTCCTTCTGATCTATTTTGCTCTTCGTTTTGCCATTCATGTAATTCCTTATTTGATTTTCTTTTCATGTACTTCCGTATTTGATTTTCTTTTCATGTACTTCCTTATTTGATTTGATTTTCATGTACTTCCTTATTTGATTTTCTTTTCATGTACTTCCTTATTTGATTTTCTTTTCATGTACTTCCTTATTTGATTTGATTTTCATGTACTTCCTTATTTGATTTTCTTTTCATGTACTTCTTTATTTGATTTTTCCTACTGTGTTTTCACTTCCTTTTGTATAGCCCCGTACTCAGCTGTTTCACCTTTTCGGTCCATAATGATGTTTTTATCTCTCTCTATCTTGGCCTTCTGCATATGGGTTATTATGTCATTATGAATAAAGTACATGGGACCTTGTTATGTTGATGACAGCTGTATGGGTCAGCGCCCGCATCAAGCAGCGCAACCCTCATCACCATAAGAAATCGACACAAGCCACAGACTACCCCCTTCAAACCACTGGTATCAGGTATGAGTACTCTGCTCATATATTCATTATCTCACCTTTCCTACTCATTCACCCCCATCCCATCATCCATTACTGTCCATTTACTTTTAATCCCCCATTAATTTAATAACCATCACCTAAAGACTGTTCAACTGTCACCCAACTGTAAATCAGAACTTATAAGCTTTAGGTTGTCCGATAAGTACTCCTCAGTCCATGGAAGGATTAATTAATTATATTCATTTTGCACCTGATGAAACCCTATTAGACTTTGGCGATGTTCTGTCAGGAAACAGCTCAAGATAGTAAGGTAGAATTTGTCACCAAAGCCAAACCCAACAACACACACGCTGTAAATTCCAAAACACCTCAAGCCCAAAGGAAATCTAACAACAACAGCAGTAAACCTTACTACTCTGACAACAAACAAGCATAGTAAAGACACAAAACCTCTCAACAAGTATCACAACACAATACACCCAACCCACACTTTTAACATGTGTGCTCTCAACAGTGTTATTACGCACCTCAACCGAGGTTATCCTGAGAGTGGAGTCACCCAAACACACAAACTTTGTTCACAAACTACCATCCCAACATTACACCTGTCTTCAGCCATAGAAACATGCACACACACCAGAGGCTGCCAAACCCTTACTCTGTGCGGTGCCCCAATAACGTACACTCTAACGCACTTGTGCATAGCCACCCCATCGCACATGCTGAAATCGAGATGTGCCTCAATGTCACACACTCTAACGCACATGTGCATAGCAACTCCATTGCATATGCTGCTCCAGTAATGGAGCCACCACCTACCTATACTTAACCCTTATTTAGCGATGACCTAAGTCGAGTGAATCACAATAAGCTGGACTATGTGGCGGCGCTCGACATAACTCGAGTGGCAATATCCTCAGCACGTAATGTGGCTGAGGTAGAGAGACAAGTGGTCACCCCAGAGGGTAACCCTACGTCCTTCACAAGGTTAGAAGCGCAAGACACTGCAGGCACTAGGTCAACCGATGTGAATGACATATCTCACAACCTCCATGAGACCCCTAACAACAACTCAAATTCATCAGATGATGATGATGATAATAAAGCTAACCCACCCCACGACGGAGTATCATCTGACTCTTTACAGAGTCCTACTCCTGTCAAAGGTGCCGAAGGTGAAAACACTACTTCTGATTTGGAGCGGCTCAAAGTAGAACTAAAAACTACTTTCGAACCGTCTACCGAAGGTATATACAACGTACTTTAGAGTCTTCACAACAACTTAGAAAGCTCAAAGATAATGCCTACCCTCAAAGGTATAACACACCTTACACCTGAGAGTACAAAATGCATACTTAGGCTAGTGCATGTCGCTCTCAGGATTAGGAGACGCACTTTTGAGGCAATCATATACACAGAAGATGTGAAGAATGAACTAGAGGTTTTCCTTACATCGTTAATATCAGAAATGAACCCTGCTAGCCCTGGGCACACAGAAAGTCACAATCTTCTAGTTTCTAGCCCTGCTTCCCCTGCAAGCCCTGACCCCACAGAAAGCTACCATCCTATAGCTTCAACCTCTGCATGCCAACAATCGGAACGACTCAATAACTCCCAACCATGTTAGCTCTGACAGTAATAGTTCTCACACTCACCACCAGCGATACTAACCAAATCACATGTCATATCACCACCGTTTTTCCGCTAAACCTCTACATAGAACTACACAGAATAAATCGAAGCTTTTTGCTTCAATACAATACACAACCCTTGACAATCTAAAAGAAGAAGTCCAGAATAATGTTCAGTAGACACAATACAACCTATGTTAATGAATAATTTTTACTACACTAGATTAGATCAGATCAAATCCAATTAACTAAACTCCTCATACGCCTGCATTCCTGGAACAAATAATTCTTCACCAAATTCAGAAAATGTATTTAAACTCTATCTCACCTTACAAAAATCACCAAACTCTCTATAAACACACTTTAACCACAACCTCCTACGAATAATCATGATCACGATCTAATATATTATTCAACAAGACAATATTTGTTTATTTACTGTTCACGCACAAGTATAGGTTATTGCATAACCTAAGGTTTTTACTCCATCACCCACATATTTATGAATAATTTAGATTGTCTCATGAACACGGAATTCAAATATAATTCAAATAACTAATAAGCCTTCATAAATATAAACACTCTACGACAATATCAAACAAAATACCCCTTTGTCAAATGTTAATAGTACAACTTTATCTATTAACTCCTAAAGCTAAAATATCCCAATTGTTGGATATTTGCTCTCTCCATTTCACACCCTCTATACGTGGAATCATGAACAATCTATATTTCACTAAATCTGTTTTTGTTTATATTAATTCCAACAGAGGATTCAGGATGATTTTTTTCAAATACTGTACACCTTCAACTGTATTAATTACATTTCATATTAATTAAAATGCATATTAACTTATTTATTTTAAACTCTAGCACCTTAAAACACAATTGCTGTATTTGTATCTAGAGTCTTTCTGTAGAATTACTCAGAAATTATTTACATAGATGCATTTTTTTTTTTGGGGGGGAGGGTAATGAGTTGAAAAACTTATTAAAGTAGAAACAACTAAAAACTCTATGTGCACTCAATTAAATATTTCTTTTTTCTAACTTTTGAGTGAACTAAGATATACTAGTAAATGTTATATTACTAGCAGTTAATCACACCTTTAAATCTCAAACACTAATATTTACCTACTTGAATCTTCAACTCTGATATAGCTTGTGAAGAATTTCAATAGTTTCTAACACTCATTTACCATTCATACAAAATTAATACTTTCTTGTAAACTGTGGGAAGTTATGTAGTGGATGTCACACGCACAATTAATCAAGATTTAATATATGTTCTTTCACCCTCATATAGAAGCTGTTAAGGACTATTTAGGAGATCTATTGGGATTGAATTATTCTATATTTTAACCTATCATAATGTAACGTATATAACCTATAGTACACATCTCCTGAAGTCAAGCATTTAACAAATAACTTCTACACATTAATTTGTTTATAAATAACCTTAAGACAGACAATATGAGAAATATAAGAGAAGATGCATTACAGGAGGTGGTGCACAGAAAGCAATAATATAATGCTATAGGTACACACAAAGTGAGTAAACATAACAGAAGAGTAGTAAAAATATATATTTATTAGTGGCCTCTTCATCATTGACGATGCGCCTTAACGTAGGTAATGGCCAATCTTGAACTCTAGTTTGCAGTTCAAACATACCCGCCCGGGGAGAGATCAAATACGATTGCCACACATCGTGAGCGAAACGCTCTTAAAAAAACACTCACGGACTCGTTCTTATAATGTGGGTACCACTAATAGAAAAAACTAGTAAAAAATAATTAAAATACAAAATCAAACTTGATCTTAGCAATGCGCTTCCCTTGCGTCTGCTTTTTGGGTACGGCACGCCACCCTCCTCGTAGCGGCTGTTCGTTCTTATTCTCCCCGGGCCCGCACAGTGTGGACGTGCGTCCCTGGCACTCCTGCCTACCCTTGTTCGTCACCTTTCCTCGGTGCTGGTGAGTTTTTGCTCATTTGTACATGATAGTGCTGATGTCAGGTTAGATTATCGACTAGGTGTAGGCTGAAGAGTTAAATACGGGCCCTAGAGACTGTTTTTCTGGGTCTAAGCATTCGTTTTAGGTGGAGTTCTTGTTGTAATAAGGCAAGGCTCCCCACGTGTTCTGAATTATTATCCTAGCTCACTATTAGTTCACTATGTAGTCATGAGGCTTCTTTTACGGTGAACTGGAGCCTGTTGCTCGGTCCCTTCAGGGTGTGCAACAAGTATGCAACGTGGGCTAGTGCCGTTGGATTTTCTCACTTAGCTGAGGGGTCCGGCACGGAGCCATGCTGCTCTGCAATCTTCTCATCGTGCATTGTAAGTGTTGTGTGGTCGACGCTGGATCGCAGGTTTGTGCTATATGACTGAACTCATCGCCACTTGCTCCCATCTAGTTGGCCTCATTAGCTTGCATATATATATGGTTAGGAAGTGTTATCATTAATTATTGATTGTTTTTCATGTATAATCATGCCATGTATGTACACGTTGTTCATACCTATATATTGGAGGGTTGGCCCTTCCGGCGGGATTTTTATTCAAGTGAGACTTACATAACAACGTGTCTCCGAGTGTTTCGCGTCGTTTTTCCGCCGGGAAACACTCAGAGTTATGTTAAAATTCAGTGTTCCTCGATTGGTACGGGATTGCAATGAATATTGTTTGTGTTGTTTACGGCGTATAGTATGATTCCGGATGAACCGGCATGTTACTAAAACAAATCGGGTTTCGAAGGGTTACGGCTATGCCTTCCCTCGTAATCACTTTTTCAGCCACCATAAAACTTCTCAAAGAAAACGTTCTTTTGCTTGGAACCGACGAATGTTACGCCGGCTGTTATTAAAAAGTGGGGAGCCACTGCCGCCGTGCTTTTAACGGCTGAGCCGAGAAACGAACTCACCCATTCCAATCTTGTAGCTTCCAGTTCAACTGTTTTGCTTTATCATGGGCGATTGGTCCGCCGGGCTTAGAATAGAATTCCGTTTTAGCGTTGGTCGCCGGGGTTGATTCTTGCATCACAAGACGGGTTAGGTCAGTGTTATTCACTTGGGTAAGAAGTTAACAAATTTAGTAGCACATGATTTGCTACACAATACTCAATTACATTTCTGGGGAATGTATTAACGTAAGGGGAATTAAGATTGTTTAAGTGTTATTCAAGGCTTTCGTCTTATTTACATGGAGATATCTTTATATGAGCTTTTCCAAGCTAGTGTGTCCTTATGAGCATTGATTCTTGGAATTTTCTCTCACACAAGTTCGCATGTGGGTCACCTAGGAAGGATAGCATCTCCGTGGCGGGGGGAAGTGTAATCATGGATAAGAGTAATTTCTCTTTCTGTGCGGCTCTGGGTTGTCACAATTTAGCGGTTATTGGTCACTTACTGTGTGTAAAGTGTGTTCCTTGTCTAGACTGTTCGAGAGGTCGTTGCTTGTCCCAATCTTGTCCCAAATGTTCAGCCCTCCGCAGTGCCTTTATTAAGATAGTCAATGTAAAACTATCCTGCTACACATTAGATCTGAATTTATAACGTACTGGAAGACAGTAGCTTATAAGTCACTTCAATTGGATGACCGAATTCTCGAGGATTGGTTAAAGAGTTCTTTAGTTACGTCACCCCCTCCGGGATCTTCATCTTGTGACACTTCCTCCCGCCACCTAAAGCGACCTCGGACCGATGATCCCCCGGAGACGCCAGCTTCGGCAAGCCGGCGAGACAGGTTCAGATCACCTTTGCCATGGCCCAAGCCCCCATCAGATGACCAGGCTGCTAAGAGGTCTCGCTCGAAATTTGACTCTGCATTATCCGCCGGGGACAAGTCAAAGTCGAGCCGGCATAGGAAGTCCTCCTCATCAGGAAAGAAGACGGCTCAGGGTCCATCAAAGTAGGGCAAGAAATCTTCCTCTAGGAGTGAGGTATCAGGAGACACATCTAGTTCTGTCTCAGGCTCTTCCCCCCGATTTACTATTCACCTTAATCCTAAACCAGAACCTGCTGTTTTACCTGTGTTAGGAAGGGAAAGAAGTGACAGCGGGATTTCTCACTGGCGGGGGCATGATAGCTCCCCGGGCCGGCATTCATCTGTTCAGGAATTTCCCTTGTATGAGATCCCAGATATAAATATGCTTTATCTGTCTGGGCCCGGCGTTCCCGACAATACACAAACAGATACACAAGAAACCGCTGCCCGGGTTGACGAGTCTCGGTCGGAGGCTGTACCAGCCCCCTCAACCCAGTCACCGGGTTCACACATACACCAACAAGGAGTATATACTGAGGAACTGGCGTCTGGCCAATGCCCAGTTTCTCAGTTATCTTTAACGCAGGGCTCAGAGATGTTTCAGTCCGCGTCCCAGTCTGATCAGGAGAGTGGGCTTTTTGTAGAAAAAGACCAGTTGCAAGAGCTGTTTGATTTTATGAGGCAGGTTAAGTGTGAGCGACAGGCTGTTATTCCAACACCAGTAGCCCCGGCGGTGCAACCTCTTGGGCAAGTGTTAGTGCATCCTAAAGTTACCATAACTTCACCTCCCCCTGCTGTCACTGTCAATCCCGTGGTTCCGACTTCAGGTGCCCCTGCTCTTTTACCGTCTAACTTGAAATTGTTTTCAGAGTTGTTACCCCCTCCACTAGACAAATCCATCCCCAGCAAAAAAGGCCCTATGCCACTCTTGTATGGACCGGATACTTCCTGGTCAGTAGTTCAGCCTTTATGCCCCGAGGTCGCACAACCCACGGTTACAGGTGAGTTACCTGTCCCGAGTCACTGGGTTATAGAGGCAAGTGAAGCGAAAAAGTTACGGGCCAAGAACCAGTCGGGAGAGGTGCTTGATGTTGTTATTAAGGCCATCCCAACATTTTTTAATCCTGAATTCTTTGTCTACTTGCAGTCCCACGCCTTGCCTCCTACTTCCGCCGGAAAACTGTTTTCTGACTGGACTAAAACGGATGGGATGAATGATTTAAAACTGTTGCAGAGTTTGACCCCATAACTAAATTACATTCCTTTCAGGGACTCTCATGGGGCGTCACTAGTTCATGTTCAGGAAGGGGAGTCTGGGCCGTGGGTTGCTGGGGGACATGAGGCCCAGCTATTTGCCAATACCATTACCAACAAAAGTAGTTATCAACTTCCGTCAGAAGACAATCATTGGCTTTCTATGCCAGTAGGCAAGGCGGACGGGATTCCCCAACACATTTTTTATTTTCTTGGGTCCCCGAAACTATCTTTGTGCCAGTTACCTGAACCATTTTGTTCTCCCACACAGGTCCAGATCGACAAAGATTATAAAATGAGATAGAAAGCCTGGAGGCTGGCGTCTCAATACCTTCTCAGCCTCTAACTTGGAGCCTCTCTGGCTCGGACGACTGAGTCGGTTAGGGACGCCGGAACCCAGAAGGCTCTTTCTCTGTCCAGACGCCTCCTGCTCCAAAACTCGATTCAGTCTCTCGGCGACGTCCGGACAGCTCTCTTTTAGGCTGTACGGGTACGCCAAGATCTAAGACTCTACTTGGTGAGGAGGCTTCTGGCGGAGATTGGTAGGAGGTTGATCTTATCTAATGTTTTTACCTCTACCTTAGTCTCTAGCGAAGCTTGGCGCACCGTTAATTTTCTCCTAGACTCACAACCTGCAACCACTGCTAAATCCAAGGGTGAGCAGTCAGCTAAACCAAATTTCAAAGCTAAGAGTTCTTTTCGTGGACACCTAGAGGGCGAGGTCAACCAAGGGGTAGAGGGAGGTGATTTCGAGGTCAATCTAGGGGTAAACCCAGTAGCGATGGTAGCAAGGCCTCTCATCCCCCCAGCCAAAGTCAGAGTCACAATCCTCCTAAAAAAACTGAGACACCACAAGGCTCTCTCACTCCCAGTGCCAAGGCAAGGCGAGACGGATCCGAGAGTAGTACTGCCGGACAAGACCAGTCATGTGACTGGAAACTTCAGAGATTATTTCCGGGCATGGCCCCGGCGAACATGGGCAATGACAGTGGTCTGCAAAGGACTCTCGTGGCGGTGGTCCCGGCGACCCCGTTTACGTTTCCCCACAGAATTCAATCGTGTTTCACTGGAGGTGGGATCCATTGCCAAAGAGATGGCACAAAAGCAGATCATAATCCCCAGTCCTATGTCAATGCCAGTGTTCATATCCCGGGTGTTTTTGGTGCCAAAGAGGGACAGTGTTCAAATGAGGCCGGTAATCGACCTCTCATTTCTCAACACCCACATTCATAATCGGTCATTCAGGATGCTGACGGTGAATCAGATCAGGTTGTCACTCCCGCCGCAAGGCTGGATGTGCTCAATAGATCTGACAGATGCCTATTGGCATGTCCCAATCAACAAACGTTTTCAGAGGTGTCTAGCTTTACGCAACGGGGATCAAATGTTTGTCTTTCAAAGAATGCCCTTTGGATTAAATGTAGCACCCCGAGTTTTCACAAAGTTAGTCCAACAGGCTTTGCTATCATTGCTCAAACAGGGAATCATGGTTTTATGGTACCTAGACGATTGGCTAGTGGTAGCCCAATCTGAGATAATGTGCCTTCATCATGTTCAACAGGTATTAGATCATGTAGCTGCCTTAGGATTCAGGGTGAACTTAGCAAAGTCTTTTCTCATTCCCACCAGGAAACTCCAGTGGGTGGGCCTTATCTGGGATACCGAGTCACTAACTCTGAGTCAGAGTACAACCGTCAGAAATTTTGCAGGAAACTCTTTCGATTTCTTCATTCTCAAGATCTCTGGTAGGCTCACTCAATTGGATACAGCTGATGGTACCGTTAGGTCGTCTGAAGGTAAAAAGAATTATCTTGGAAGGAAACAGGTGCTTTCTGCTTTTCCCGGCGGAAACACTGAGGACAATTCCAACATTAATCCACAACCTTCTGGCGGCTTGGGCGAAGCCAGAAGTAATTCACTCCTCCTAGACTTGGACAGCTCCGCCTCCGACGGTTTGGGTAGATACAGACGCGTCAGGAACCCTGGGATGGGGTTACCAATCAAATTTAGGCCATCAGGGTCAGGGTCTATGGTCAATATCAAATCATCTTCATATCAATGCCAAGGAGTTGCTAGTCCCATTATTATTTTTACAGGAGCACGGCATGAGCCAGGCGGGAAAGTCCCTAGCCTTCAGAATGGACAATTTGACTGCAGTGACATGCATTCCAAAGCAAAGGTCAGCGAGATCTCGAGTGTTACAAGGGTTGTCGGGAAAGATATTTCGACTGGCCGCGAGGCTCGGGATTTATCTTCACGCAACGTACCTGCCCGGCGTGGCGAATGTATGGGCGGATGCTCTGTCCCGGAGACAGAGCACTCAAGTAGAATGGGCTCTCAGACAAAACATCTTTCAAGAGATCATTGCCGAACCCTACCATCCACAAGTGGACTTGTTCGCATCAGAGGCAAACCACAGGCTGCCTCAGTACCTCACACGCCAGAGTCTGACTCCGGCGGGGGGTCCGGACGCATTTCTGGTAGAGTGGAACAAATGGAGCTCCATTTATCTGTTTCCACCTCCAGACGCATCCTTAATTTGCAAAGTAGTTCTCATACTACGGGATTATCGGGGCATGATCTCGATGATCGCGCCCTTGTGGCCGGCTCAAGTGTGGTACAACCAATTAAAGACGTGGTGAGAGAACCCGGTGTCGCTCCCGATCTCCACTTAGAGACAATTGGAAACCTCAAGACCTCGCTGACTTTTGCCTTGTGGATATTCAGAAGGCAAAGTGGCTAGGCCAGTTTGGGGAAACCGTGACTCACAAGTTGATTAATCAGTATGCTCAATCAACCCGACGACAGTACCAATCACACTGGAAATAATTTACTATCTGGACTGTAGAAACTGGTCAACAGCAGTCGTCAGTGTCTCTGGTGTTTAATTATTTAAATTACCTATTTGATATTCAAAAGTTGTCAGTTGTCACATTAAGGAATCACCTCACAGCAATTAGGACACCGTTTTTCGATTTAACTGGTCTGTCTGTGCCGGAGGCGGAGGAAAAGGGTTTCATGAGGTCTTGCTTCAGGCTTCGCCCTTCTCCTCGTCAACTCACACCCACCTGGTCTCTTGATCTGGCCCTTGAGATGCTTCAGTCCCGTAAATGTTGAAAGGATCCTCCCTTTGACTTAATACTTAAAAAGTTAAAAAGGCCATTTTTCTAATGACACTGGCTACAGGTGACAGGGTGTCTGAGTTGGCGGCGATGAGTTCGGAGCCAACCTGTTTAAGATTTTCAAGGCGCAATATGGGTGTACATATTGCTCCTGCTCCTAACTTCATAGCTAAGAATGAACATTGCAATCATGTCTTTACAGAGATCGAAGTTCCGGCTCTGAAACAAGGTGATAGGCACCATCTACTTTGCCCAGTGCAATCACTTATGTTATTTATGCGGGCTTCCCTGCCCTCACAGGCGGGAGCCCTCTGGGTTTCACGGACAGGTAAACGCCTACAAAAACGCCGGCTAGCTGCGTTAGTAGTGGAAGTCATTCGTGAGAGTTATACCGGCGTGTTGGCACAATCACACGTTATCCGTAAATGGGCGGCATCACTTCGATTCCTCCATAATTACTCTCTAGATGATATTCAGCAGACCCATACCTGTCCGTCAATCTCGTGAAACCTTCTCGTACATGTGTAGCATTAAGGCAGAAAGTCTAGTTTTAAGCTATTTTTGTAATGGAAAAGGGGGGGGGGAGGAAGTATCCTAGCTAAGGACTCTACCTGCCTCTGAAGTGATACAAAATGTAACGAGTATTAAGGTCATGTGATAACCTGTTCCTTAGACTAAAGTAAGTCTAGTCAGGAATTTTATTTTTATGTTAACACTATGGATGCAATAGAGTTTCCAATATACTCAATAATCTTAAGGATTAGGATTACAGTGAGATTACAAATATTTTGGTAATACGGTACCTGAGGCCATAAATATATAGGCCAACATATTTGGATAACAATGAGATTCTCATTTATTTATGGATATATAAGCTAAATGAATAGTTTATTTTAGTGTTACACCAACTGTTCTATCAAACGTAACGGTGCTAACACCACAGGCTTCCTTTAAGAAACGCCACCTGTTACCTCTTTTATGTTTTGTTTTTATATTAAACTGATCGGATTAGTACGTGTTTGTTTGGACCTTATCTAGTTTATTAGTGGTTTTCGATGTTCATGATGAATAACCCCCTCCAGTCTTGAGATATCAGGCGCATCATCAATGATGAAGGGGTCACTAATAAATTATAGGTTTGAGTCCCGAAGGGAAGAAGGAAAACCTAATATTTATTAGTGGCCCCGGAATCATTGCCGATTTTGGCCCTCCCTTCCATCCCTTTCCCATTCATCTGCTACATTTTGAGAGTCTCGATATGTCAGATTAAGAACGAACAGCCGCTACGAGGAGGGTGGCGTGCCGTACCCAAAACAGCAGACGCAACGGAAGCGCATTGCTAAGATCAAGTTTAATTTTATATTTTAATTATTTTTTACTAGTTTTTTCTAGTAGTGGTACCCACATCATAAGGATGAGTTTGTGAGTGTTTTTAAAAGAGCGTTTCGCTCACGATGTGTGGCAATCGTATTTGATCTCTCCCCGGGCGGGAAGGTTTGAACAGCAAGCTAGAGTTCAAGATTGGCCATTACCTACGTTAAGGCGCATCGTCAATGATTCCGGGGCCACTACTAAATATTAGGTTTTCCTTCTTCCCTTCGGGACTCAAACCTATAAATTATAAAATATTTGTAAACGTCATTACATTCATAATGATAAACCGGTCCACGTTCCTTTTTATAATTTTCCTTTCACTCTATCTCTTACATTCTTCCTCTTATTTGTACATATTTTACTCTCCTTATACGTCCCCTACCATTTCCCCCTTCTCCCCTTACAGTAGCTACCCTGGTTCTGTTCCAATTACTCATTTTCCTGTTGGTTCTCTCCAGGCGCCTCCTCTTACGATCCATCACCTTTCTGGATCGGGTTTTCTCCAAGACTGACTCACAAGAGTCACTTTTTATCAGTAATATATTTTGGAAACTTCAGTCTTACAGCTTCAGTAATCATCGTGTGCAAGAATATTGTTACCAACAATAATATGCAATATAATTTATTGTCTGGTAAAAGTGTTATAATTATATCCCTAAATGTTTGTAAAGTAAAACTGTCCATCAGATGTTGTGGTGTTTCCTGCCATGACAACCTAGTACACTAAAGATTGAAGCAGCCGGTGGACCACTACCGACCCAACAACCATCCTCTGTTGTTGATTGTTTACACGGCTTCCTCTCTGATCAAGCATTGTTTCAATTCTTATATATATATATATATATATATATATATATATATATATATATATATATATATATATATATATGTATATATATATATATATACAGTATATAATTATGTAGGCATATATATGTGTATATACACTGAGAAAAGCTAAAAGCAAAGGTCTTTCATGCATAGATGCACATAAAATATAAGTAATATACAATTATGTTGTGCGTGCGTAAAAGAACAAAGGATATATTTTTAACTGGCTCATGAATAGGAAAGGAGTTAAACATCCTGCAGCTAATACTACACCTGGATGTAGCTTAAACAGACACACACATACACACAAATCCAGAAAGGCTTGACATATGTACATATTTGTTCTTATAAATACAATGCAGCACCCATCTTAGGATGTGCATAGCTACTGAGGGCAATACATTTGTTATAGCGGTCCTATACATACACTTAGATAAAACATTCCGTTGGGGACATTCACACAAACATCTCCAGATGGTGCCCGACCTTTAGGGGTTAATATAATTAATTGTGCCCACATCCAACACTGTATTTTATCTACACCAGCACCCTATCATTTCACTGTATGTCATCTACACGAGCAGCTTCTCCATTTGTCAACTTCTTTACGACATTCACTAATTCTACTCTAGATATGTTCCCTCTTTCAACATGTACTGTATCTCATGTGGCACATCTAGCAGACCTCTATCATTGACAACTGCTCGGTTTCCATTTCCACTCATTAGTCTTTCCAAATACTCCTTCCACCTTTCCCTTATTTGCTCTTCATTTGTAATCACATTTCCTTATTCATCTTTCACATTTTTACTTTTCTGGCCACATCATCTACTGCATTTACTGTCTCTTTCTTTTCCCTAACTAATCTCTTTACTTTGATGCTGCTCTCCTTGTACTTCCTTTTACTTTATCCACAGTTCTTATTCTTCATGCACTGAAGCCATTTACTTCTTCTTGGAGAGAGAGAGAGAGAGATAGATAGAGAGAGAGAGAGAGAGAGAGAGAGAGAGAGAGAGAGAGAGAGAGAGAGAGAGAGAGAGAGAGAAACTACCCGAAAGTGAAAGGTCGGAGAGCAGAAGTGATTTATGAAAGACAGATTACAAGTTACAAACGTTGCTGAAACTCTGTTAAAGAGAATTTAAAAAAAAATAGATTGCATAAAACAAGAATTGGACAAAATGATAGGGATAATTTATTAATATGAAGAGGGAACTGATGCACAAGTTAAATAATATATTATCAGGAGTGAAGTGAAATCCAAGGACAAATAGATTATAAGGGGAAAATATAAACAAGTACAGCAGCAGCATGGAGGAATAAAGTGTGAAGGGTAAATATTGCACAGTTTGTGTTTGTCAATTAAATGTAATACCATTATATTTCACACAAACACACAGACTCACACAGGCATGGACACATATATACATATCTTCAAATTAGTTGCATTCTCGCTAGGCTCGTACAATATAGTCATAGTTGTTTTCACTTTCAGTATGCATATGCCATTGCTGGTTTCACATGTTATGTTATGTACATTATTATACTTTGTTTCTGTATTAAAACTAAGTAATAAGATTAATTAAGGAAAAATGCAATGGACTAGTTTTTAAATCAAATCAAGTTGCGTACAAAAAAAAAACTACATAACATATAATGGATTATGAATACAAAAGATAAACCTATTAAACCAAAATATATAGTACTGAATGAACAAAGGATGTGAGGGGATTACGGATAAAAGGAAGGACAGCAGCTAGAGAAGAAGCATTAATAAAGGAGGGGAGGAGGAGGGGTAGGTGGATATCTTAAGAGCCTAAACTGAACCGCCACGTCAGGCTAAAAAATGTACTGGTATGTCTTTAAATGTTGGCCGGTCCTCAGATATTTTTGGTCTGCACTCGACCGTCCCAGACACTCGGCAGGGAACCTACATCATTACTTTACTCTGATGTTGTGTGATCTGTTCACTATATTTATTTGAATGTATACTTGCTACAGTTAATGAGTCCTATATGTTAAATATTGTACCGTATTTCTTACTGGAAGCTTCATATATTTTCGATAGTTAAACCATTTATTTTATGGGTAATAATTAAGTATTCATTGTTACATAATCCAGGCAGTATACAATATTATATTCAGTTCAGGTATTCGTTATATAATGTGTAGTATTTTGATAAATGTATATGGTTTGACATTATTTTTGTAAGCACATAACTGCGTACAAACATATATTTTGTAAAGCTATTAAATGACAGGATAAGACAAATTAATGATACAATAATAGTACACGGGTTGAGTTGAGGGCTATAAAGTGTTATGCATGTGCAGACAAAAGTTTCAAAGCTGCATTGATTAAATACAAATAATAAACACTGAGAAAATACAAAAGTGTTCATCCAGTTCTTAATAGTCAGAGTCCAAACGTAATTCTAGAAGGAAGATAAGAAGGGAGAAATTGATAGAACACTCACAATCACTCAAACAAGTGAAGTAATTTAGAAAGTTATTATAGCTAGGGGAAAATATAATACAGATTTACCTAGCTTGAGCATGACAAAATATACAAAGACAAAGGGCTGAACATTTTCAATATAAACATTGGTACACACTCCCCTTTTCACCTCTCCACGCCATCTCAGACTACCCTATCCATTATAACATAACTACTAACATTTACTACGAACCATCCTCCTCATACACTTCCTAACTCTGAAAACCACCCCAGCCCTTATTCCTCCACTCAAACATCTATCTCGACTCTGCAACTCTATATGTCACCACCTCCCCAAATCTCTAACCCCAACTTCAACCCCACTCCCCAACTTCGTCTATAACCCCATATTATATTCCCCAAATCCAACTTTTATCCATTACTCCCCAACCTCCGACTATTAACCCATCTTCTTATATGCCAACTAAAACTGCCATCTCCTTCCGTTTTTCTAGATTTCGTGTTTTGCAATTTGTGCTAGATTTCGGCATGAATGTTATGGTTTGTGTAGCAAATATTGATATTCTAGGACACAATTTCTGGTCCTTTTTTACTCATCAACGTCTAGAATGAATCCCAGAAATACGCATAATAGGTTAAGAAGTAATGACATACTTACCTTGAGCTCAGGTTAACTTTAGATATTTAAGGCCCCTATTTATAACCTAGCGTGTTCTACATAAAGTTTCCAGTACCAAACTCCAACAGCCACGCCGTACTCAGCCTCTTAGCTCCACCCCCATTGTGTCAATAATGACCTCTCTGATTAAGCTAACTGTCTAGCTAAATATTTGGGGGCACGAGTTTGTGAATTAATCTATGTGATGCCTAAGTTGGATACGAGGTGCGCAGAGAGAGGTGGAATGAACGGTATGAGGTGTGTATGGTGAGATGTGTCCAGCAAGGTGTGCACAAATAAGGTGTACATAATATGAAAGATAGTATGGTTAATGGGATAACATTCGAAAGATAAATTATAAAGTATAGACCAAAAATCAATGTGTGTTGGATATATTACTGGTTGGGTTCAACAGGTGTTGGGTGCTGTAATAACAAACAGTGGTTCAGGTATGGGGTAACCTAAAGAGATTAGTGGAAGAGGGAAAGAGGGAAACGACTCTGGTAAAATTTAATATGGAGCAAATGTTTGATATAATAAGAATAGTAAGACAGGAAGTTTATGGAGATGACATACATATACAATTTATAAAACTAGACATATTAGGTTCTTTCGCCAACATCTAATTACAGTCATTAACAATATGACCATATTTCAATTAATCATTAAATACATTGTTAAACACTACTTAAATGTTTACATAAATAAGTTTATTTGATTCTAGCCCACAAGGATTAGTTATCTTGTTTGTGTTGAACTACTGTATAGTTATAAATCTATACTGGTATAACTGAGGTTCCTTGAAGTAATGTACAAATGTTATTCTTCAAATGATATCTACAGTATGTCCCGTAACGATATAACAAGACAGGGAGCACCAGTGCCTTGGAGAAGTGTAACTTCGTCCTTCTGGAGATATATCAATAATGCCACTGATAACAAAGTCCATTACTGCATATACTAAGCCAAAACACATTTTACATAATTATAAGCCTACCCATAACTGCTATGGATTTCACCAAATATTTTATAAAAGGGGTTACGGGCCCGAACAAAATTATAAAAAGAGATGTTGACAGACTGCCTTGAGCTCCATAAATATGTTCATGTGTCCTTATAGGGCAATCAAAGAGAACAGTAATTATACAAATTATGTAATAAACCACAAAGAGTTGGAGTATAGCTTTTTCTTTGTTAGTATAGCACAAGCTATTCAGTTCAAAAATACTGGTAGGCATTTATAGGAGATATCAAGAGATAGGTAAATCTATCTTTCTATCTAACTTTTGCCGGACGCCTTGATCCCCGAAGGGGTGGCCACGAGTGAAACGGCCCCATGCACCTCTGTCCCCATTCAGTCGACGCCCCTCCTCCCATCCAGCACCGCCTTCACTCATATACTTCGTAACTCCATCCTTCCACCTCTCACTCAGTCTATCTCTCCCACTCTGTCCTTCCACCTCACTCTCGTACACTCTCTTAGTCATTCTCTTACTTCCCATAGGTTCCACATTTCTGATGTATTAATTTCGGGCATGGAAGCCAACATCCCATTCTCTTTCACTCAGACTAACTCACACAAATCTTGGTTTACTCAAGCTTGTTCTACTGCTGCCCGCATTAAGGAGGAAGAATTCAAACGGTACTGCTGCCTTCAAACTCAAGAATCCCATACTTTATATGTCTCTGGCCGGAATCAAGTAAAATCTGTCCTTCGACTCGACAAAAACTCTTTCATCAATAATAAATGCTATGATCTTTCCAACTCAAGCTCTTCCCAAGCTTTCTGGCATATAGCCAAAAACCTCTCCAACCATTTTACTTCCTTGTCTTTCCCTCCTCTCTTACACTCTGATGGTACCACTGTCACCCCTTCCTCTGACAAAGCTGAACTATTTGCTCAAACTTTTGCTGAGAACTCTACCTTGGAAAATTCCGGCGCTACTCCTCCCTCTCCACCCCCCTCTCACTTACTTATGCCCAATATCATAATCTCTTCTAAGGATGTACTCTCAGCTCTCTCTTGGCTTGATACTAAGAAGGCGTACGGACCGGATGGTGTTCCTCCTGTTGTACTCAAAAACTGTTCTTCCGTGCAGACTCCTGCCTAGGCAAACTCTTTTGTCTCAAAATGTCTCGAGTATTTATCTTCCCATAATCTATATTCACTTTCAAATCACCAGTACAGCTTCCTTAAGAACCACTCTACTGGGGATCTTCTTGCATATCTTATTAACTCCTGGTCATCCTCCTTTCGGGACTTGCGTGAGACTTTTTCTATTGCGCTAGATTTATCAAAAGCCTTCGATAGAGTCTGGCTCAAATCCCTAAATTCCAAGCTTCCTTTCTTCGATTTCAATCCCTCTATCTGTGCCTTTGTCTCTAATTTCCTTTCAGACTGCTCCATAGCTGCAGTTGTGGACGGCCATCAACCCATACCGCACTCCTCGAACGAGTAGAATCAAAAGCATTTCACCTCATCAACTCGCTTCCTCTTACTACTTCCCTGCAATCCCTTTCTACACACCGCTATGTTGCATCTCTTTCACTCTTCTATCCCTATTACAAAAATCTTCAGAGCTCACTCAATGTATACCCCCTCCCGTGTGTCGTCAGTCCAGCTCTCCAACCAAAGAATTGGCAAATTTTCCCAGTCTTTCTTTTACTCAACAAGTGAACTCTGGAACTCTCTCCCTAAATCAGTCTTTCCTGCATCCTATGACTTAGACTGCTTTAAACTTGGTGTGTCCAGGCATTTTGACTCCAAAGTAACGATATCGACTACATTATAATTGTTCTCAGTATTACCTATCCTCATTTCGAAACAATCACCTCTCATTTTCTTCTCTTCTCTTCCTCATAATGACCCTCACCCACACCCATACTTTTCACCCATAGTATCTACCCGTTCAATGCCTTCTTCCATATACTCTTATAAATAGCATAATACTCCTTGTCATCTACAATTCCATAATTACTATCTGTTCTGCAATCCCTATTTTCCCTTCTTATACAACCTCCTCTCCTTTACTTCCTGCTCATCTCCTTCCTACATTACTCGTTCCCTTACCCTCAGCCATCATTCCAAGCACCTACCCTATCCCTCCCTCCCATAACACCGTGGTTCAGCTAAGGTAAGCTACTATCACCGACTTCTATTGAGAGGTGCTCGTAAAACAGAAGCCCAGGAGGCCACATCAAAAGTGTCCAGACCTCAGCATTTTCAAAACGATGAATTCCTCATTTAGGACAAATAGGACTGTGAAGATATAACTTTCCTCTGACATTTTAAGATTACTATTTTTCTATGAACCTTTCACTGCAGCACGTATACGCGTATATAAATCTGTACTTGTGTTCGACATTGTTTACAATAATTTTATTATTATTACAATAGATTTGTAAGGCATTAATATTAACGTTCAGATGAAATCATCACTATTATATTGTTTTATGAATCACACCATTTTAAGTTATTGATTAGTTGTGTGTTTTGTTGAACTAACTAAAAAGGGTTAAACACCAATGCTGTTGTTTACGCAACTACTTTAAAAACTCCATTTACATTTGTTTCCCACGTTTGACCTTAACATTATGATATACAGTATATGACACATCTACGGACATTTGACAATAATAGACATACAGTTGATTGTCTCCTCCAGGAAATAGATTCGTTACACATTTATAAATAATATTGTCTTCCCCTTTTTTCGCTGTACTGGGAGATATGTTATTAGTAAAGACCGGAAGTTAAGGCACTAAAAAACACTAAAATAGGCAGATAAAAAGACATTTATAAATTACAAAAAAGGCCAAAAAAAAAAGGCATTTATTGATGAAAAAGGCATAAAAAAGGCATTTATTTTATGTATTAAAATAAAATCAAGCAACCCTTGTCTATCGGGGCCCGACTTAAGTCTGTATCGAAAAATTTGGACTATGTGACGGGGCCCGACTTAAGTCCGAGTGCAATTTGGGCGCAATATTGGCTCTGAGAGAGAGACGAGTGACTGGAGGAGCATGGGTTACCTCATGACCGCTCGCCATGGTCGCCGTGGACCCACTGAGATTTACTCCACTTACATCCACCCTCACTCCCTCGCTACATACGTAATTATATAAAGAAATTACCATATTTTAGCGATTTTGCCCTTCGGTTGCACGATCGTTGCAAGACAACCAGTGATCGTAGAAGGATGCTTCGGGTGTCATTGGAAAGCTCAATTTACGCACTTTCAGGGATACATACTTGTATTACGCTCTGGGTCTTGTTTATGCATGAAAAAGAGCACAGAAACAACTCCATTTATGGTAAAAAAAAAAACCGCTGGGCGTGGGTCAAATACACCACCCAGCCCGCTCGTAAGGTGTTAATAGGGAAAACATTACCTAAGTAACATTATCATTGATACGCTTTCTACATTTGTTCATGATTGCACATAATTACGAGCATTTTCTTCAAATTGTCAGGCGCTAAATTGTGCCGTTTGTCGGAGAGAGACCAACTTGGGCCAGGTTTCCATCTGGCGACAGTAACAAGCACCAATATTTTACACTTTGAAAAACACAAACATAAAGTAAAAAAGACATTAAAGTGATTAAATCACACAAAAAGGCACTTATGGCATTTATGAAAAAATCCGGTCTCTAGTTATTACATTGTTTTAACCATACCATCAACGTCATTAATATCATCACTAGTTACAATGATTGGTCAACTATAGAAACAACCTATCCACAAGATATCAATGTCAAGATCTTTACATCACCACGGTTGGTGTCTCCGTTTTTTTTTTTTTTGCATGTGGATGAGGGAGACAAAAGGCAAACATGTCTGTGATGAGTGCCTCCCTCCAGAGTTGAAAGAGTGGCTTGGCCAAAATCATGGAATGTTCGAGCATTACACATTGTTTGTGGAATGACACCATCCTGATTGAATATTGGTGGTTGTGAGTGTAGTCTATAACCAGAGGACAGTATTCAAACATGGAAGCAAGCTGATCACACAAATCTACCACACCTCACATTCCTCTCCTAAGACACTCTCATGTTTATTATTACAGTCATCTCTTGGCAGAATATCGTGAACGAGTAATTACCTACATGCAAAAGATACACACGGACTATAATAGGTTTATTATGACGTGTTTAGAAGTTGTTACCCTAACTTGTTGTAACTCATGGGGGACTGGAGTTAATGGTAGAAATATCAGCTTTATTTATCAAGTCATATTTTGATTTATGAGAGGTTGGGAGGCGGCATTTTCAGACTCACCATAATTAATAGGTTATTATCCAGGGTGACTCTACTACCCATACACCAAGGTCCAATTAACAATATTTCTTCCTGTTCAACAAGGAACCATTAATTTGATCTGTGTTATCATCAATTACCCAGAACTACTGTTATCATCAATTACCCATAACTAGCTTTGACAACTCACTCCCATTGCTCATTTGCCCCAGACACACTCCATTACAGTATTATGATCCTTGACCCAGCACCCAGACATCCACCACCTTCCCCTCCCGTTCTTCCCTCACCTCTTTCTTCCCTTTTTCACCCCATTTTCTCATCATCCCTTCTTTCCTCACCCCACTCCCTACTACTCCTTCTTCTCTTCTTTCAACTCACCTATCCTATCTAGCCCTTCTTTTCTCCCCCCACTTCAAGTCCTCATCCATACACGCCGTTCATCCCTCTCTCTCAGAGCTGACTATGTGCTCAACATCGCCCGCTCTTTAGGCCTTGGTTCTCTATCCTACTTAAGTCGGGACCCGCCAAACAAGGGTTAATTGCATCTAAATGATGTTAAGTTATTGGGATGGAATTTGTGCTGTACCTAGTAGTATCAGTGCATTACCACAAGCCCACCGAAACGTCAATAAAATACCCTCATTGTTCCCTGATTAAATAGCACTGTATGAATATTCCCGTATTCAAAATATGCTATAGGAGTGCAATGCCTGGTGAGTTATCTGCTCAACAGGTGGCGTTGTGTGTGTGTAAGTGTGAGAGTCCGAGTGTAGGGGGTGAGGCAGTGAAGCACGGGAACGAGGTGGCGTCAGAGATGGGGTCGTTTCGGGCCATGAGTGAGCACCGTGCCTCATGTGAAGGCAAGATGG
Organism: Paralithodes platypus; assembly: GCA_032716605.1. NCBI lineage: Eukaryota > Metazoa > Arthropoda > Malacostraca > Decapoda > Lithodidae > Paralithodes > Paralithodes platypus. The sequence goes on from CM064578.1 coordinate 21,109,463, forward strand.
CAGGTGCTCGTTGTACTCTACATGCTTCACATGTCTCACTCCCTAGACTGGAACAAGACCTCACGGGCTTCACTTGTTCATTGTAAAGCGGTGAATGTTAAGGCTCTCAGCCTATGCCCGAAAGGAAGTAAGTTGGAATATAGAAAAACAAAAAAAATAAAAATAAAAAATTAATAACAATTACACTACAGAAATATTTATAACGTTAATAAATGCAAAACAATGTAATTAGGGGCTCATTAACAATCCAACCACCAACAATTAGAAATATTAGATGAACAAAACTGATATAAATATGAATACACATGAAATGCAGTGTTAATTAAGCATAGAAGGCCCATTCACAATATATGCATGGAAGAAAAGTTAGCTTACGAAGGCATAACAAGGCATTAATTAATAAAAAGATAACAAATATGTTAGCTTAGGAAGTGTATAGGAAATTATAGCAAGGCAAGATGGCAATATAGCACTCTTCGAAACTTACGTTAAATTGCATGTCACAAATACACAAGATTGTAGAACAAACAAGACTTATTACGTTAATTTTTAGCGCTTAATACTTATGCATTGTAGCTCGCGTTGGGCTATAGATAAAATGAGGGATGACCATATATTTAATAGCAATCATAGCCCCTTGGCCCCTTGGTCATAACATTAAAAGTTACGCATATACAGTATGCATAAACTAGCGGGAAATATGATTTTCATTCAGCTTCACAGACTAGAGTGAATAGGGATTCTCGACCGTACCTGATTATGATATCGCCAGGAGCCAACCAAGGAATGTTCGTGACCCCCCCCCCCCCCCCCCCCCCCCATAATGCCTCAGTACTTCCTATCCTTGAATAAAGTGTCTATGAACATGTAGGGCCACATATGATTAAAGTACAATATGCAAACTCGTTATAAGAGACATAACATCACATACGCACTGTGTTATTTCACTGGAGATCCTTAAATTAATTTTAGCTTTCGTATACTTAAATTGAGCGCCATGATTGATCCAATCAGCAACATGAGGGTCGGGGGAATGACGTAATCTTTAACCCTTAATTAGCGGCGAGCAACATAAGTCGAGTATAATAAATCTGGACTATCTGGCGGCGCTCGACATAGGTCGTGTGGCAATTTCAGCATGTAATGTTGCTGAGAGAGAGAGACAAGTGATGGCAGGAGACTAGCGAGCGTATGACTGCTCCAGACCACCGCGGCGAACCTACTGACACGAATCCCACCTCCTCCCTCCCTCTCTCACTCGCTATATACGGAATTGTATGGGGAAAGTGCCGAATTACATGCTTTTTGCACTCGCGTTTCACGGTTGTTGCAAGAAAACTAGCCATCATAAAAGGATCGTTATGGTGTCATTGGAAAGCTCTGTTTATGCATTTTCAGGGATAGATACTTGTTTTACGCTCTGGGTCTTATTTAGGCATGAAAATGATCACGTAAACAGCCCTATTTTGGGTAAAAACACCCCGCTGGGCGGTACATATAAATAAACCGCCTAGGCCGCTCGTAAGGTGTTAAGGCATGAAATAAACATGATGAAGTGGCCAACCAGAGAATGGGAATGGATTATTAACATCACAACCTTAACATTCATATCAGATATTTCGCGCATGTAATTTCCTTTCCCGTATGCAATATCATCTCGTGGAATACCATAAATAACCGACAAATATATATTTGTCTTACTGAAGAACATATCAATGATAATTAGAAAAAAATCCATACTGCAAAATACAATTATATACTTACAATTATTACCTGCAGTATGTCTGTTTTTGGGATATAGATACGTAGTTCCACGACCACACCGCCTTCACACAACCACAATCACCACTTCTACCACTATCACAACCACCACTACAACCCTCCACCACTGATATACTCCCAAGAAAGCGCACTAATATTATTGTTGTCGTGTGTGTGAGGTTAATCAACAAGGATATAAACCTTCCCGCCAATACTTGATAATTGCATAGCTGTGGTATAATATCAGTGGGAGTTAATTATATATCTAAGCTATAATCCAAACAAATCAATCTAAGTCAAATTACTCTAAGTCTAAATTGAAATTAATATGAATTTAAGCTAAATTACATCCAAAGGTCACTCACATATATTTATATTCAAATAAGGTTCAAAGGGTTAATTATACACCAGGATTTAACTCACCAATATCTCCATGTGACAATAAGACTACGGAAAAATGCCGGCCCAATATAGCGGACGGCGGGGAAGACGAGCCGGCCCAATAGCACAGCTCAAGGAAAGAACAAATTATTATGATATGGTAATGGGCATGAGTAGAAATGCTTAGCTGTCAGTCATTTCGTCGATGAGAGCGTTGTCGAAGTGTATGTATGGTTATTGCTGGCTGTATACTGGGAATATAGGCACAATAGCACAATTAAATGAGACGAAATATATGTTGATAGGGTGATGTCTGCGAAGGCTCTGAGGTCACTCGGAACTGGCCTTGCCTTGGCAAACGCCAGGCGGGAAAACTATCGTACCGCGTCTAGGTTGCTTAATACGATAAATTAATATATACGATAATTTCGTATATACTATATAAGACTGTGTCAATAGTGCTTAATAGCCTATTCGGCCTTTTGTTATCTTAACTTACTTACAACTTGCAATCTTACTATTCACGATCTAATCTTCCTACGCCGTATCGCGGGAATGACCGTTAAACTCCGACAACAAAATGTGACTACCCCAATTTAAGCTAACTGATTTTGTCTACTCTTCTTCTGACTACAAAATTGACTTACCGAATTGATCAACCCCCTGATTTTGACTATTTCATTAGTACTATACTACTTTTTCTTTAAGGGCAAACACTCTACACCAAGTATTATAGAGATAGCCGGTTTGCCACAGTTATAACAGAAAACCGATTACGGCGGGTGGCTGTGGCCTGATGAAGTCCATCCGCCTCTCTATTTTGCCTTGGGGTTGGTGTTTGACTATATCTCTATATGTTTTATATATATATATATTAATTTCAACTCTTTTCACATGTGTGTGTGTGTGTGTGTGTGTTTGTTATTGGGTGGATTATACGAATTAAGATTCGTGATGGGGATGTATGTGTGCGTAAATATGTGTAGTTATGCGTATGATGTTGTGTGTGTCCGGGTGCCTGAGAGAGAAAAAATATATATAGAGATTATGCGTGTGTGTGTGTTTGTTATTGATCTGAATGTTGGGTTGAAACAGGGGTGAGTGATGTCCCCGTGGTTGTTTACTGTATATATGGATGGAGTCATGAAAGAAATACAAGGAAGAGCAGTGGATGTTGGTGTATCAATGATAAGGGAGGGAAATGAGTGGAAGCTACCTACATTGTTGTTTGCTGATGATACAGTTCTGATTAGCAATAATGAATGGGAGTTGCAGGATCTGGTAAATATGTTTGGAACAGTGTGCGAAAAAAATAATTTGAAGGTAAATGTGGGGAAGAGCAAGGTTATGGTCTTCGAAATACACAGAAGTTGAAGGGGCAGGCTATGGAGATTGTTAGTTCATTAAAGTATCTGGGTAGTGTGTTGAGTAAAGATGGGACAATGGATGAAGAAGTGTGGGAGAGGGTGCAACAGGGGAAGAGGGTTGTAGGAACGCTGAAAGCAGTAACAAGAAATAGGGTAGTCAGTATGGAAGTGAAGAAGTCCTTGCATGACAGTGTAGTAATCCTGACACTGACATACGGAAGCGAAGCATGGACATTGGTGGAGAAACTCAGACCAAGAATGAGAGGGGTGGAGATGTTAAGAAGTGCGTGTGCGGAGTTAATTGAAGGGATAGACAGACGAATGAGGAAGTAAGAAGGAGGTGTGGTGTGGAGGTAGATGTGCTGGAAAGTGTGAAAAGGAACACCTTGAGATGGCTCGGCCATATGGAACGTATGGGAAGCAAGAGAATGACTAAGAGGGTGTACGAGAGCGAGGTGGAAGGACAGAGAGGGAGAGGTAAACCGAAGGAGAGGTGGAAGGATAGAGTGAGGAAGTAAATGGATGAAGGCGGTGCTGGTTGGGAGGATGGTCGACAACTGATTGGGGACAGAGGTGCATGGGGGCGGTTCGTTCGTGGCCACACCTTCGGGGATCACGGCGTCAGGCAATAGATAGATAGATATATAGTGTGTTTGTTATTGGGTGGATTATATGGATGGAGTTTTGTGATGGAGATGTACGTGTGCGTAAGTATGTGTATTGTGTAGTTATGCCCTTGATGTTATGTGTGTCCGCGTGCCTGAGAGAGATAACAAAGAGATAGTGATTATGTGTGTGTGTGAGAGAGAGTGATGTGTGTAGTGATATGCAAGTGTGGGTGTGAGTTTTTCTTGTTTTGTTTGCATAATATATTTTAGTGTATTAACTATTGTAATTCAATGTACATTCATTTCCTGCGCTACTTATTTTATCTGAATTAATGTTTGTAAATTGTACCGAAGCTATTCGTGCCTTTCAAAAACAAACACAACAAAGAGAACCAAACAAATATACTAATTGTTATGCCGTGCTCCTGTTGACTGTGTCTATGTGAATTATTTGAGCAAAATTCTTAGATCGTTCACATCATAGTGTTTATTGTGACTGTCTTGTATGTGAGGAGAAGGGTTGTTATATTCCCTCTGGGCATATTTCATGTTAGACAGAATACAATTATAATTTTACATCGTAATAGTGATAGGATTGATCTAAATGAAGACATTGTGAATATAAATGTGTAAACAAAAATGCATATACTAATAAATTCATACGATATTTATATGTAATATAAATATATAATAATATATAATAATAATATATAATAATAATATATTCAATGCAAAACGTCTGTAGGTTAAATATATAGATATTGTTCCTATTTGTTAATGCCATATTTTTGCTTGACTAGAAAAATAACCAAAAATTACTATGTGCGAAAAGTACAATTCTTTAGACTGAGATTGTACATTTCAAATAATCAAAGGTAAACGGCTCTCAACATAACCAACCTGGTTTTATTGACCCGTTATATTTGTCCACTGCTTAGAAACGTACTTTGTATTTAGCAAAATATAAATTGTATGTTTTCATTGTACAGTATACAAGTAAATTATTAACATATTTAAAGGTCAAAATATATACAGTAATGACACGCTAATGAATTGTGTATTTTTAACCCTTGTCTAGTGGGGGGTTTTGTGCTATTTTGGGCATATTCAGGCCCTCCTGAATGATCAATCAAGTATCTGCATGAAAAGAAAAGTATTCAGCAAAAAACTAGGCGCTAAAAGCTTCAAAATGAGACCAGAACGAGCTATGTAGCACTCGTCGTTCTCACGCATTGGTACCACTAACATGGGAGTTTAGCGTATAGCGGTATATTTTTTCCCGCTACGCTCACTACTGGCAACACTGACGGCCTCTCGAGAACAGAGGGAGCGTGAGTCAGTGGGCGGCGGTAAGCCCTGGGTGTCGGACGTGTGGCCTGCTGCGCTCCCAGCCATTTGCACTCAATTTTAACCCTTTAAAAGCCTTAATAATGCTCCTAACTTGCTGCAAATTGGAGCCTGACTTAAGGCGTGCCCTGCCAGTTAAGGGTTAAGTTTCTGTCACTGTGGTTTTAACAGGCATGTGATATGAACTATTGACTATTATTATTATCAGTATTATTATTATTATTATTATTATAATAATAATTATAATAATTATTATTATTAGTAGTAGTGGTAGTAGTAGGAGTAATAGTGGTAGTAGTAATAGTAGTAGTAGTAGTAGTAATAGTATTAGTAAGTAGTAGTAGTAGTAGTGGTAGTATTAATAGTAATATAAGAGTTTGTACTACGTAATGAAACCATACAACACTTATCTTCTGATATAACTACTATTTCCAAATGTGGTAGAGGTAACCTTGTTGCCTTTAATGCTTCCAAAACCCAATGTCTCCATCTTAATACCCGTCCGGAACTCCCTGAGGACTATCCCTTATCTTTCAACAATACAAAAATCAATCCTTCATCTTCTCTCAATATTCTTGGCGTCTCTTTTTCTTCGCTCTCACTTGGAAGGACCATATTACCAGTCTTGCTAAGGTAGCCTTCCAGAAGCTGGGTGTGCTCAATTGCCTCAAGGATGTTTTTACCCCTGCACAGGTTCTTGCTATGTACAGGGTCACAGTGCGTCCTTGTATTGAGTATTGATCACATGTATTGAGTGGATCCTCTCACACTGAACTCCTAGACAAAGTAGAAAGGAAGGCCTTTCATATCATTAACTCCCATCCACTCACCAACTCTCTGCAATCTCTCTCTCTTTGCCGCAATGTTGCATCTCTCTCGATATTCTATCGCTACTACAATAATCAGTGGTGCTCAGAGCTCTCCCAGTGTATACCACCTCCTCTACGTAGGGTACGTAGTACCTGTCTTGCAACACAGTCCCACCCATACTCTGTACAACTCTCCAACCCAAGAGTGAAATGTTACTCTCAGTCTTTTTTCTATTCAACAGCTGAGCTCTGGAACTCTCCCAGAATCAGTCTTTCCTTCTTCCTATGACTTAAATTGCTTCAAGCTCCATGTGTCCAGGCACTTTGGCTCGAACGTCCTTTGATTTTGGCCCAGTCACTCTTTCAACTCTGGGGGAGGCACTCGCTACAGGCAGTTCTGCCTTTTGTCTCCCTCACTCACATAGCAGAAACAAAAGTAGTAGTAGTAGTAGTATTAGTACCTGTGCCTATTATTATTTAGTTCACATCGTGGAAGCTTTCAGTTAATATTTCTCTTTAATTTTACACCTATTATTAGCAAAAAATTTGGGAACTATTTGTATTAACTGTACAATGACAACACAACTGTTTATTAGATTGACCTTTTACACAGAGTTGACTTTCATCGAGGTTACATTTGTACTTATCCTGTCTGACGATCCATCCTTTGATTGTATCAAACTATTGCTTTCCTTAAATACAGTCCTATAGTCATATTGTTATTGTCTCTGTTGTTAATATATGTATATATTTTTATGGCGACCAGGTTATATGGATTTTACCCGTTTGATTACGATTATATTCATTTATTTCCAATTCTATTCCCTTCCCAGCCTAATGAGGGCTTTAGCCCACTAGGCTGTTCCCAAATATATATTTATGTTATTATAACATTTATACAGTCGCGCAAATAAGTCATGTCTCAGCTATCTTTACGTTTGGCTCGTTCTGTGCTGTCTTAATGTTTGTTAAAACATTATATATCTAACTATGTATCAGAAATATTCATGATATTAATTCTGTCACACTAATTGTATGTCAACTTTCTAATTAAAAACAGATGCAATTATAATTTCAAAGGTTATTGCTAAATAAGTATAACATAGAGATGACCCCTAATGTAGATACATTATTTAGTTCTTCAGAGGGCGAGGTTTAGCTCTTTCCAAAGAATGAAACATCAGAAAGAGAACTAGAGCTTCAGAGGAATATCATCAATCAAATTAATTGTTATCAAAACTACAGCTACTTACAACGAAGAGCCTAAGATAAAACAACGCACACACACACAAGAGGTTTTATCGTCAAAGTTTTATAGCTAGCAATTTTCCTGCAACATTCTAAGGTATATTGCTTTGTCACGTTATGGGCAGCATGGACAACATAATTCCTTTAGTATGTTAGCAAATATACTGCCAGACCAAAGTTGCTGATGGAAATTGACAACTGGTCGTGTGATACCGGCTTTAATGTAGTGTTGGATGGAGGGTTAATAAAAGGTAATACCGAATTTACGGTTACTGATATTATCGTTGTTCACAGAACGTGCATAAACATTTGCCCTACTCTCTGGCCATCTCTCTCTCTCTTTCTCTCTTGGCATTCATGCATTATGATATAATTATTAGTGGCCCCTTCATCATTGACGATATGCCTATTATATAATGGCACTCTTTTAAACCCTTGCGCCACATGTTTGAAACACCCGCCACAGTGAGACAAGAGAAGCTACGCATCGTAAGGGTAAGCTAATTCTCTTACGGAATCGTCCTTATGATCGGATACTCGCTACGAAAAACTTTGTAAAAATTAAATAGAAAAATTAACATAAGAATTGCTATAACCAAGCTTCCCAACTTTGTGGATGTTTTCCCATGTGCTCCCGGACGCTGAATCCTAGCGTCACCTCGCCCTTCCTCTCTCTGTGCCTGTGCCGAGTGGACTTGCGTTCACGACCTCTCTTCATTCGACATTCTACTGTCCTCCTAGTGAGTCACTTGCTTGTATTATCTGAGATGTTCTAGAATAGGTTGAGCAGATAGGTCGAGCGTCCCCATTGGCACGTTCACAGATGTGTGTAATTTAGGGTACAATGTGTTAAGGCGGCTCCGCGTCACTGTTGATAGCGTCCGCCATTCTTGATTTGTATTAATTTTGTTCTAGCTTTGCTTTACTAAGATATTTAGGAGGCATTATTTGCGGGGCTCTGCTACCTTGCTGCCAATCAGGTGGGGGTAGCAGGTAAATTTTTGTTTGTGCAGACGCTTGAGTTCAAGAGTTGCCCCACGTAGTGGGGAACTTTCTTGTGTGCTTCTGCGTGCTTCCCCCTTCAAGTTCGGGGCTACGCGTGAGGGATGGCTGCTTCACGGATGGGCTGCTGTCGTCGCTTGTGGTAAGAGTGTTGAATGTCTTCGTGCTGCTTGCTCAAAGCCTCGTGGCTTGCCCCAAGTCAGGGGTCATTTTATGTCTAGGGTGCATTATTATTATTACTATATTATAATATTGTCGCCGTAAGATGTGACCTTCCCTCTCATGTAGTGATATTATGCATGATGGAAGGTGTCAGGAGACGTCCTGGCATTATTTTATATTGTTTGCGTTTCTCTACCTCGGGCAGTCGAGTTAGAATACACAAAGGGTTTGTTTTTTCTTCCACGGTGGAAAATTGGCATTATTGTCCATGTGGGCTCACCTCGGCGGGCAGAAGACGATCAAATAAACCCGGTCATGGTCGGAGGCCAGACAATGCCCGTCGGAGGAGAGGGCGGTTTCCGCTCAGCAGAAACGACTCACCTATACAAATTAATTATCCTCACACGGTGGGGAAGGACCCTGAATCCGTTTTTGTGGCGGCAAGGCCTAGTTTGGTGTAAAACTATCACCCGTCAAGTGAGGCGATAGGATAGTTTCCAACACACATTCTAAAGGAATGAATCAGTATAGGTCAGTGATACGGCGTATCATAGATAAGTAGTCATTACTTTCATAAGAAAGACCAAAGGTTTGGTTTTTAATGAAGGATACAAAGGAAAATTAGAATAACAAGTGTGCTAAATCTGGGTTACCGGCGTATTCGAGGGATATTGGAGCGTGAATGTCTTGGATTATCCTTATGGGCATTGATGCTTGAAAATTTCTTTCTAGATACCACACTTCTCCTTCGGCAAGGGCTCCAGGTAGAGGGGCCGATCCCCGGCGGGGGTTGTTGTTGTTGTTGTTACCATCATGCCTTTCGTCATGCTATGCACTACTCCCATCTGCATGAACATTCCTGTTTTCAATCATAAACTTTGTGTGAAGTGCGTGACATGCTTAGACAGGTCCAGAGGTATATGGCTCTCTCGTAAATGTGGCATATGTACAGACCTTATCAATGGCTTAATGATCCAATGTAAGCTGTCGTGTCAAGTCTTCTTATTGGAAATTCGTGCTACTTTTAACGCCTATACTGAAGACATCGCTCACAAAGATCTAGTATGTGACGATGAAGAGCTCTGGGACTTTTTAATAATTAAATCTCCGGCACAAAAACCTAAATCCCGTTCAGTGACCACATCCAAAACCAAGGCTAAAGTTGTTTCTAAAGAAATTATAAGCAGCAGTGATGAGTCAGTGGAGAGCTCAAAGCCCCCCCGGCACGCCAAAACGGGCACGGTCCGATTCTTCTCAAGAGGACGGGACCAGAGCAAGGTCCAGATCACCACTACAGCAGTTCTCTAAATCGTCCGGTCCAGAGCGACCATAGGACACCAACCGAAGAAGGACCACACCTGAGGTACCAACGCCAGTTGCGTCGTCATCAGACGGGAAAAGTTCAGGTTATAAACACAAGGCCCGTACGGAGTCTTCGCGCTCGGGGCGCCGGCAATTGCCGGAGTCCCGTCCTCCTCCCTCCGACGCGCCTCACTTCCAATCTGGCAGTTCGGAGGTAGAGACAAAGGTAGCAGAGGAGACTCCCAGGCATAGAGTTAGGAATGTAAACACCGAGTCTTGCCCCAATAGGTCAGACTTTTCTATTCCACGTATGAACCCTCAGAGCCACACTCAGGTTCCGTCTAAAATTTTGGCAGACAAATACAGAGACTACCCGGCGCAAGGTAGAGTTTCCGTCAATGTGAGCCAGAGAACGGTTCCTTCTGATAATAGTGTATGGAGGCACCCAGAACCAGTACCAGCAGATATCCACAAGGAACAGGCAGGTAGCTGTGAAAGTGACAGTATTAGTCAGGCTTCTGAGGTCTCTGAAGCCTCAGAACCCAGAACAGGTACCGTCTTCAATCCCAAACCTCAGTTGGGAACAATTTGAACAACAGGTAGTAACTGAAGAACGGCAAGACCCGGAAGAAGTGATGGACTCTGACGAAGGGCAGGAGGAAGTAGAACTTTTACCTTCCGCCCAACCCTTACCATCGTCAACTCGCTCAGAAGCCGACTCAGTAGGTTCTCGTGAGTGAAATAAAGAGTTTGTTATTGAGATGATTTACATGGTGTTATAAAATCTCTTATGAAATCTTTTCAGCAGGAAGCAAGGTTGCCGGAAGCCCCTCCGACTGAGTCTGTTGTGCACCCTCTACTGGGAAACTGGGAATGTTCCCACTCAACCCCCCTTGCCATTAACTGTTGTCATGTGATAGTCAAACTCCCTTCACTTCAACTTTGTCTAACACCACTGTACCTTTAACGTCAACTTTAACGACTACTAATTTTAGGGTCATTATTGATGTCATTCCTCCGCCGTTAGAGAAGACTCCCATAAAGAAAGGGCCCATGCCACTACTGTATGGGCTAGACCTGTCTTACAGCTCAAAATCCCAAACTTGCGCAACAGACAATCTCGGGGGAACTTCCGGTACCGTCTCATTGGCAGATCCAAATGAATGAACACAGGAAACTAAAGGCCAAAGAAGTATCAGGTAATACTATTGATGTCTCTCTTAAGGCTATACCTAGTGTGTATACTCCCCATTACTTTGTATAATGCTTCTCCTGTATTAACACCTTCCCCATCCGCAAAACTATATGCAGACTGGTCAAAGGTGGATGGGTTCAATGACGTCAAAGCCCTTGCCGTATTGACGGCAGAATTAGAGACTGTTTCAGTTAGAGACCAGTCTGGCAACCCAGTTTTGCATATGGAGGATGTAGGTCCAGGGCCTTGGTTAGACTGGGAGGCGGAAGCACGACAGTTCGCTATCACTATTACTAGGAAGTCTTCACACCAGATTCCCCAAGAAACCCATAATTGGTTTTCCCTTCCGGTAGCTCAGGCCGTTGGTGTCCCAAAACAATTGCTAAAGTTTCTAACGCCCCTAAATTGTCATTATGGGAAGTTCAAGAGCTTTTTTCTATCCCTTCCCCAGCACAATTAGACAAGGATTTTAAATTACGCCAAAAAAGCTTTAAGGCTGGTGTCACAATTTCTATTGTCCAGACAGATTGCACAGTCCCTAGTTAGAACCACTCGGGCAATAACGGACTCAGACGCCAAGAAGGCAATTAAATTGTCCCGCCAATTAATGTTACAAAATTCTGTTCACTAGGTGATGTCCGGTTAGCCTTCTTAGAAGCAGTCCGTGCATGTCAGGATCTGAGGGTCCATTTAGTAAAGAAATTACCGAAAGACATTGGTCGCCGGGTCATTCTATCCCCTGTGCTTACTCCAATTCTAGTCTGTCCTAATACATGGAATACTGTGTTTAATTTGCTAGATGCTGCTCGCCAGACTGCTTCCCCAGCTAGGAAGGAGCATCACAAATTCACTAAGCCTTATCCGAAAACCAAAGTAAGTCAGAAGGCACACTCCAGTGGTGGAGCCCAAAGTTGTCAGGCCCTCAAAGCTACTCCAACACCAGGGAGCAGTCCGGCCAGGAATAAACAAGGGAATGGTGCAAGTAAGTGGTTCAAAGGGAAACCTAAACATAAACCATATCAGAGATCGACGACTGCCAAAACTAGCCAGCCGTCTACCTCTGCCACACCACACTCAAAAAACTAATAACATCAGTAACTCTCTCACTCCCGGGGCCTGTCGTGGGCGAGTTGAATCAGAGTGTAGTTTTGCCAGACAAGCCCAGTCAGCATACTTGGTCATTCCTTACGTGTCACCGGGCTTGACCCCGGCGGACTTGGGCTTGGACAGTGGTACGCAAGGGCATAACCTGGTGGTGGTTCCGACGAACTCACTTACGTCAACCACTAGATCAATCATGTTTCAATAGAGGTGGAGTCACTAGTCCAAGAAATGATCACCAAGCATATCATTGTCCCGGTCAATCCAACTTGACCAGTTTACACGTCCAATCTATTTCTCGTACCAAAAAGGGACAGTGTTCAGATGAGACCAGTCGTAGACCTGTCTCGTCTGAACCAATACATTCACAACGCATCGTTCAGGATGCTAACTGTGAATCAAATCAGGCTAACACTTCCGCTGCAAGGTTGGATGTGTTCAATAGACCGGACAGAAGTGTATTGGCATGTCCCGGTAAACAAAAGGTTAAAAAATTCCACGCCTTGAGGATCGAGCATTAGAATTATGTCTTTCAACGGATGCCCTTTGGATTGAGCCTAGCACCGAGAATATTCACCAAGTTAGTCCGACAAGCTTTGCTACCACTTTTGAATCAGGGAATCAAGGTACTGTGGTACCTAGACGACTGGCTAGTAGTAGCAGATTCCGAAATACAGTGCCTCAAGCATGTAACACAAATCATAGACCATGTCAAATCCCTAGGGTTCAATATCAACTTGGCAAAGTCGAATCTTGTCCCAACAAGTGTAATTCAGTGGATAGGTCTGGTGTGGGACACAACACTTCTAACTCTCAGTCAGAGTCTGGACAACCGGAGCAGATTTCACAGAAATTGTTTTTGTTTTCTCCACAGCCTGACTACCACGAGAAAGACGTGGGAGTCCTTAGTCGGCTCTCTCGACTGGATTCAACTTGCTGTAAAGTTGGGCCGGTTGAAAGTCAAGAGGTTAATCTTGGAGGGAAACAAACATTTTCCACTTTTTGCGGGTGGGAAAGTTATGGCCAATCCCAACTTTATCCACAACTTACTAGCGGTCTGAGCGAGGTCAGAAACATTGCATTCAGTCATGACGTGGACGTCTCCTCCACCACGGTTTGGGTAGATACGGATGCTTCAGAGACAATAGGCTGGGGTTATCAGTCAAGCCTCGGTCATCAGGGTCAAGGGCTTTGGTCCCAATCCAAGGAGTTCCACATCAATACGAAAGAATTACTAGTTCCCTTAATATTCCATCAGGCTCGCGGTTACACTTTACAGGGGAAATCAATAGCCTTTCGAATGGACAATGTGAATGCAGTTTATGCAATCAGAAGCAAGGGTCAACGAGGTCTCGAGCGTTGCTAGAGTTGTCTGAAAAGATTTTTGTTCTAGCCGACAAGCTGAACATTCATCTTCAAGCATCATATCTGCCGGGCATGGCCAACGATTGGGCAGACGCCCTGTCACGGAGACAGACCACAACTGTAGAATGGACGCTCAAGCAAAACATCTTCACCAGGTGATTGCAGAGCCTTACCATCCACAAGTTGACTTATTCGCGACCGAGGGTAATCACAAACTCCCTCTCTACCTGACCTGCCGGGGATTGACTCTGGCTGGGGGTCCAGACGCATTGACGAAGAATTGGAACAGGTGGAATTCCATCTATCTGTTTCCGCCTCCAGACGCTTCACTCATGTGTCAAGTAGTTCACAAACTACAGGATTATCAGGGCATAGTCTAGCTAATCGCGCCTCTATGACCGGCTCAAGTGTGGTACTCTCAATTGAAGACGTGGTGCGAGAACCCGGTGTCACTCCCGATCTCGTACTTCCACTTGGAGACAATTGGCAACCTCAAGACCTCGCTTACTTTTGCATTATGGATATTCAAAAGGCCAAATGGTTAACCCCCTATGGTGAAAGTGTAGCTAATAAATGTATGAATCAGTACACTCCTTCAACCAAACGCCAATACCAGTCCCATTGGAAAACGTTTACAACTTGGATAGTGGAAACTGCTCAAACTGAAGCATCAGTAGCTTTAATCTTCAAATACATTGATTACCTATTTGAACAGAAACGATTTTCAGTAGTAACACTTAAGAACCATTTGACAGCAATCAGAGTCCCGTTTTATGATCTAACCGGGCTCTATGTACCGCAGGCGGAGGAGAAAAGTTTCATGAGAGCATGTTTCAAGCTCCGCCCACCACCCCGTCAACACATGCCTACCTGGTCACTGGACAAAGCCTTGTCTTTGCTCCATTCTCGGAAATATAGTCACAATCCAAATGTTGATGTAATCTTAAAGAAGGCCATGTTCCTTATGGCTTTGGCCACAGGTAACCGGGTATCTGAGCTGGCGGCGATGAGCAACGAATCTAATTGTCTCAGGTTTGGACGACACAATGTAGATGTGCAAATTGCGCCGTCTCCTACTTTTGTCGCCAAGAATGAGCATAGCAATCATGTTTTTTCTGCTTTTACGATCCCGGCTCTAAAAAGAGGGAATACGCATCATAAGTTATGTCCAGTGCAATCTCTGATTAAGATAATGAGAATCTCCAGGTCTAACCAACCTTTAGCTCTCTGGGTTAATAGCACAGGTAAGCGCATTACGAAAAAAAAAGTTAGCTTCCTTGATAGTGGAAGTCATTAAAGAAAGTAACCCCGGCATAGTGGGGAGAGCTCATGACATTCGGAAATGAGCGATCTCTTTACGATTCTTTAAAAAATTCTCGGTTGACGACATTGCTGACACACAAGCAATGGGCATCTAACCATACTTTCTTAACACGCTATTTGTCTGTTGCCCTGGATAGGCCAAGTCTTACCTGTGTAGCTTTACTGCAAAGGGTCTGAGCGGTCAAGTGGTGTCAGAAATAAGGATAATTTTAAGAGTGAAAGAAGGGTGGGGGGGGGGGGGGGGGTTGCTGGAGAGCTGACCTCCAGACCCTCCGCCGGAGAATGTGATAGGTATACACAGGTTGTGATATACTTTGTATTTATTGAACTGGTTTTACAGATCCAAAACTTTTTTGTTGTTTCAAGTAAATAGACATTATACAAAGTCAGTATACAGAGCTATGTGATACACTAATTATTTGACTGGTTGTACAGTCCTAACTATAAAGGAGATATTTTTGCATGTGATACCATGACCAAATAATCTTGTAGCTTTCAGTACACATAGACTAGTCAGAGTCATGAGTATCCAATTTTGTAGAATAAGTTGTTCTTAACAGAGATATATTTTTATGGTAAGAATGTTGGATACATTTATAAATCCATAGATACATGTACCTATGAGGTGATGTACAAGCAGGTCTTCTTCGAAGTACGCTGACTGCTTTCTTTTTCATTTTTAATACAATATTTTGTATGTACAAAATAAATTTAAGATTGCTAGTTCTGGACGTTTTACTCAACCTATGTTGGATTTGTTAGTGGTTTGATATTGTCACGAATGTCCCCCTCCAGTCTTCAGATATCAGGCATATCGTCAATGATGAAGGGGCCACTAATAAATTATAGGTTTGAGTCCTGGAGGGAAGAATAAAAACCTAATATTTAGTAGTGGACCCGGAATCATTGACGAAGTGGGCCCTCCCTCCATCCCCTTCCCATTCGTTTGATGATTTTAAGTGAGTATTGAATTATCATTGAAGTTCGAGATGACCCTAGGATTCAGCGTCTGGGAGCACACAGGAAAACATCCACAAAGTTGGGAAGCTTGGTTATAGCAATTCTTATGTTAATTTTTCTATTATATTTAAAAACAAAATTGTTTGTACTGAGTACCCGATCATAAGGACGATTCCGTAAGATAATTAGCGTACCCTTACGATGCGTGGCCTCTCTTGTCTCTCTGTGGCTGGTGTTTCAAAAATGCGGCGCAAGGGTTTAAAAGAGTGCCATTATATAATAGGTATATAGTCAATGATTCCAGGGCCACTACTTAATATTAGGTTTTCATTCTTCCCTCCGGGACTCAAACCTATAATGTGTGTGTTTAAATATGGTGTATGTATGTGTTTTTGTATGAATGTGGTCTATCCATATTTAGAAGCACACATACACATATATTCAGCCCAACCAAATCAGTTTTAGGACATTATTAAGTCTGCGTATGTGTTTTGTGCATTCAAATAGCTATATACTGTACATATGTTTTCCTATGCAATTAATAATACATATTATATTGACTTGTTTAATGTGTTTATATATCTTAATTAATGCTTAAATCTGTAAATTGAGTGACTGTATATCCCCAAGGGTACATAAACCTAACCACACATATACACACACATACCAATAGAGGAAAGCACTACATGTTGTGGTGAAGTTGGTGGTGGTGTAAAATACCCTCGCCTACAGTATATGAACCACTTCATTACCCCACCGACAAAATACGGCACTGCCAATTGGTGTCCACAAATACCTTTGGAACGAACTGTTCGGATCCTGGTGTTGTATGGAAGTGCGATGAGTTCCTGTACACTCCTCTCCACGCCATTTGTTTCGGGTGTATGCTCATCAATCTCATGTACTCTTCTCCAATTCTGGTTTTACTTCTCCCAATATTTACTCTTCGTCGTGGATAAGTTTTGTGTTGGTCATGAGGTCCTTTTATATCGTCCGAACACCCATTTTGTTCATATTCTACAGTAATATATGCTTCTACTGGCGATATCATCCTTGCTTATACTGTACCTTTCTTCACCATATTCTTCCTCGTGGAAGAGTTGTAGATGGATCTTGTATTAATTTTTGTTTCTTACCCTCATCCTATGAGCTCCTCGATGTTGTGTTTTTGTTTCACTCTGTTCTATACTCCATTCAATATATTTAGCTGGGTACAATGTAGACTCAATTACTATTGATTTTAAATTAATTTGAGAGCTCTGTCTACGTATCATCTCTCTCTCTCTCTCTCTCTCTCTCTCTCTCTCTCTCTGTCTCTCTCTCTCTCTCTCTCTCTCTCTCTCTCCAATGTAATACAATTGACACATTAAAAGGAGGTTAGATGCTGGGGGATTATATGTGAAAACATTAATAAATAAATAAATATAACATACACAAATAAAATAAGTATCATTAGTATACAATACTTCTCAACTTCGCTATTTATTATGAAATTCCTAGAAGAAATATTTATATTTTGCTAGTAACCTTATTTCCCAAACTAAAATTCATGCCGAACCAAGTTCGAAAGGATTGGTGGGTGGAGAGATAGCCTTCTGTGTTGCTGTCTGTACCTTCCACTTTGTGGCAAATCCCAAGGTAGAATTAAGTCCGGACTGCCTAGTAGGGACCGTGATGTCTGTGTAGTCAGAGTATATATGTAACTTTATTTAACTCTCTCTCTCCATTGCAATCCACTCGCGGCTCAATAACTTTATCACTTTAATTTTAATCTATATGGTAGTCGAGCCCTGGACTATTTGTCAGCTGAACTCCCTAAACACCGATTCCCAGTTGGAACCCTATAGTAACAGTGGTCAGCCAACTTCCGCCGGGGTGACCATCAACATACTGTAATTCACATTCTTGCGTAAGGAGGCCATAAAGCACCTCTATTCTGATATCTCTACTATCGCTAATTGGGGCTGGGAAAACCTTGTTACTTGCAATGCTTCCAAAACTCAATTTCTCCATCTGTCTACTCGTCGCCCCCTTCCAGAAGACTATGACCTACTCTGCAACAACATACAAACTAACCCGTCATCATCTCTTAATATTCTCGGTGTCTCATGTTCTTCTGATCTCTCTTGGAAAGATCATATTACCACTCTTGCTAAAGCAGCTTCCCATAATCTGGGTGTGCTCAACTGTCTCCAGGGGTTCTTTACCCTTTCGCAGCTTCTTGCTCTGTACAGGGGTACAGAGAGTTCATGTTTTTTTTTGTATCTATATTCCAATTACTCCCTCACGAGCATAGGCTGAGAGCCCGTACACTTCACCGCTGAACACGGTGAGGCCCGTGAGGTCTTGTTCCAGCCTAGGGAGTGAGAGATGCGAAGCACCCATTCACGACTCGAAGCAACTCCATCTCTGAAGCTGCCTCGCCTCTGCGCTTCACCGTCTCATCCCCCAGACTCGGACCCTCTCTCTCAGAATGCCACCTATTGAGCAATTAACTCACTAGGCATTGCCCCCCTGTAGCATATTTTTAATATGGCATTATTCATACAATGCTATTTAATTAATCAGGGAACAATGAGGGTATTTTTTTGGCATTTTGGTGTGCGGAAAATTCTCTCACACAGCACTTCTAAACAAAGTAGAAAAGAAAGCTTTTCGTCTCATTAACTCACGTCCACTCACCAATTCTCTGCAGTCTCTCTCTCTCTCTTTGCCGCATTATTGCATCCTCTCTCTATTCTATCGCTATTGCAATAATCAGTGTTCCTCAGAGCTCTCCCAGTGTATACCACCCCCTCTTCCTAGAGCACGTAACACCCGTCTTGCAACATAATCCCACCCCTACTCTTTGCAACTCCTCAACCCAATAGTGAGCTCTAGATATCTCTCCCAAAATCAGTCTTTCCCTCTTGCTATGACTTAACTTGCTTCAAACTCCATAAGTCCAGGCATTTTGGCCCGAACATTCCTTGATTTTGGCCCTGTCACTCTTTCAAGTCTGGCGGAGGCACTTGCCACAGGCAGTTCTGCCTTTTGTCTCCCTCACTCTCATATAAAAAAAAAAAAAATCGGTAATACTGGTGCAGTATTTTGAGGATCGTGGTTTTCTGAATTCCGATTTCTCTTACTAGAGGATCTCTAATTCTGAGCGGGCAACAAAGCAAGTGATATTTTTAACAGTGACGTTATCCAGCTGTAGCCCCTGCCATACTATCTCTGTACAGACCAACGGATGGCTGGCGGGGAGGGACAAATATTGGGAGTATCCCACCTGTTAATTTATTAAACATTTTATTGCTGCTCTGTTAGTAAGCTCTTAAAGTAAGTGTAGGTATATTGAGGGGAATTACTCATATTGTATTTCTAATAGTGCTTGGAGGGGATTACCTGAAGATATATTGAGTGTATTGAAGTTGTTTAACTTTATTATTTGTGTCTGAATCAGATCATGGGTTGATGTATTGTGGGGAAATTTGTTTTTCACCTTTATTGTTAACATCAGATTTGGATTATTTGTTGATGTATTGAGTTAGCATTAGCTGCTCAAAAAGATTCATTATAATATTAATAGTAATAGTAATAATAATAATAATAATAATACAAATAATAACAATTATTATAATAATACAAATAATAATCGGTTTAACCTTTAAACAGCAAACCTATGGTATTTAAAAGTTGCTGCCAGGCGGGGATATTTTCATAGATTCCCGACTAATATTGTCATTATCCGATATATATCGTTATTACTTATTCATATGCGCCTATTTTACGTTTAATATGAAGATATCAACACTCAAGCTGCGGGTCTCGACTTATGTCGAGTGAGAGAACCATGGCCTATCCCGCGGGTCCCGACTTATGTAGCAAGGGATGTTGAGCACATTATTGGCTCTGAGAGAGAGTCCACGCGTATGGAGGACCGCAGGCGGGCTCTGACCGCTTGGCCTGGGCCTAGTGAGGTAACTGGGATCCCAACCACACCCCTACACATCCCTCGCCTCACTAGACAGGGTCAAATCTCAGGAAATTACCATATTTTAGGGTTTTGGCCTAGTGTTGCAAAATCGTTGCAAGACAACCCGTGGTCATAGAAGGATGATTCAGGTGTCATTCGAAAGCTCTATTATCGCCCTTTCACGGATACATAATTGTATTACGCTCTGGCTCTTGTTTATGCATGAAAACGAGCATGGAATGAAGATCGTTTAGGGTAAATATGCTCGCCTGCCAGGTAGTAGAAGTTACAAATATCCCCGTTTGAAAGGGGTTAACATGTAACAACAATAAAACAAGTGGAAATAGTATTTGTGGGTGAAAAAGATAAATATTGCTGACCGGTTCATTCATGAGAGATGAGCCGGTGCAGCACACACCCTCCTTCTCTCACTTATTGATCGACACTGACTCTTTGTAAGTGAATTTTCTCTCTTGCCACGATTTCTATATGCATCCCACACGACCTTGAAACTGGGTGGGGGATATTGGCATGGAAAATAAACCAATAAACAAGGGAAGAAGAGGAAAAATAGGTGATAATTAAAAGAGGGGGGGGGGGGAAGTGGGGGTTTGACACATGTGGAGGAGTGATAGTAGGTAGGGAGGGGAATTATATCATTTGATCACATATTCCTTTGATTTGAGTGCCACTGGGGTCTTTTAAATGTTTTTTGTTTAGGCCCTGGATCTTAAGAGTCTTGTTGCCTTCGCCCAGTACAACCTCTTAAAAGTCACGGCACCGTTCCCGGGTTAAATCGATTCAATATAATAATAATAATACTAATAATGATAATAAATATAATAATAATAATAATAATATAAATAATGATAATCAATTTCAAGCCAGCAGCCAATGAGGATAAAAATACACTGACTTAACCTAGATCTTATCCTAAGGGATCAACAGACTGATCCTGGCTGCTAGCAAGCGCGTCAACATACCCCCGAGGAAGTAAACGTGGGCAGGAGATTTTATGGGTCCCCCTAGGACCTAGGTGATCAGTTGAGACCAAGCCTTCACGGCCAGGAAAGGGTTTTGAGATAACTTCCACCTGCCGGCGCGTGGTATCGAGTCACCGACACCAGAGCTAGCGCTCCCAATACAGAGATTAAGAGCACTTGGCCACTGTGACCATGATATTTAATGATGTCATGTTTATTGAGTGAGGCATGTTCATTTAGCTCTATTATTATTTTATGAAGTGAGGTGCTTTATAGATACTTAAAATACTAGGTTTTGAGACAATGATAATGTTGGATACACATCTTATCCTCTAATCGTCTTGGGTCAGAGAAAACCTTTGTCAGTGTCAATGCTTCCAAAAACAAATGTCTTCATCTATCTACCCATCACAGTATTCCACATGACTATTCCTTTCTCTTCAACAATACACAAATCAACTCTTCATCTTCTCTCAATAGACTTGGTAATTCATTTTCATCTGACCTTTCTTGGATAGATCATATTACCGCTCCTGTAGGAACAGCTTCCCAGATATTATGTGTTTGCAACTGTATCTGTGTGTTCTCACCACTGCACAGCTTCTTGTTCTGTACAGGGACACAGTGCGCCCATGTATCGTGCACTGTTCACATGTGTGGGGAGGTTCCATCCATACCGCACTTCGCATATGGTTAGTCCAAGTAATTTTGTCTCATCAACTCACCTCTTCTTACTTATTCTCTACATGCCGCTATGTTGCATATATCTTCAAAGGCTACTACTTTAATCAGTATTCTTCAGAGCTTTCTCAGTGTATATATACTTCCTCCCTTACGGAGATTTCGGGGCACTCGCCTTTCAACACATTCGCTTTTCTATTCTCTCCATCTCTTTATCCCAGTTATATTTCCACTCAAGAAGCGAAACCTGGAACTCTCTACCTCAATCTGTCTTTACCTTATCTTATGACGTGGGGGAGCAGCTACAGGCAGCTCTACCCTTTGTCTCCTTCAAAAACATAGACAACATTATGTAAATATACCGATCCTTCGTTATTACTCGTAATGTAATTATTATAATTAGGAAATATTACTGTACACTATTCTGCTTACTAGCATCACTATGACCTTGTCTAATGTAGATCACAATGAATAGCATAACAGGACCATTCTTTATCATCCTGTCATGTATCCCAGCTTCCTTCTGTATATATTCCCAGACACATCACATCAATGTACCTGGCAATTATTATAGTTTGTACCGTATTAATAGCCAGTTAATAGCATATGCTAGTAGCTGTTATTGCAACTACTACTTCAAGAATGATCCAATGTTTCTCCTTCCAATTGTAACAACTAGCGTATTGTATTGACTGGTTAAGACTGCAGTAAAACTCTAATAATTACTAACGACAATGATGGGGTTTGTCAAGGAACATCGCCAAGAAATACGATACCTTCTCTCACAAGTTGTTCCCTCCTAGTAAGACCCACCATCACCACCAACCCTCGCCCAGTCCGGCTAATAGAGGTCCTATAGTACTACTATAGGACCGTGTAAATATTATGGGTGGGACCCAAGGAGACGACGTTGTAGCCCCTTAACGTAAATTATACCCCACAACACACTTTCTCTCTCTCATTTCCTAACTCTTATTTCAAGTTCCCCCCCCCCCCCCCACTCCTCCTCCCCGACCCCTTCACCGACCAAACCCGGCTCAACATAACGATTATGGTCTGGACAGACGACGCCGTACACTGCCAACATAACAATGACGGATCAGTCACAGTATGGCCGCTCGGGAGGCACCAACGATGATGCCCTCTCTTCCAAATCTTTGACGGAATCAAACTATCTCTTCTTTTTTCGTAAGCGAGGTGAATATTATCAATAGGTAGTTGTACAATTGTGGTCAAGCGAGAGATAGAAAGATAGGGAGAGAGAGAGAGAGATGGTGTGTGTCAGAGCAAGAAAGAGTTGGATTGAGTGAGTGAGAGTGAGAGTGAGAGGGAAAGAGATAGAAATGTGGTGAACTAAATAGCCATAAATCCTCCATAGCATATTATATTACTACATTTTGGTGTCTGAGTAAGAAAAGGTAAGGGTGTCTCTGGGGGGTCATACTCTTAACCCTTTCAATCAGATGACCGCTATTTTATAAATTTACTCCAGACATTTAGATTTGACTGGGGAATGATTTGTCCATGTCAACACTGAAAAGGTCAGAAAGGAACCAGTGACTATGGACAAATATAGTAACACATTCTGATACATTTTGAACCCTGCAACTGATTACGTGAGCCTACTAAATGCAAAGATTAGATCAAAAATTAATAAGAAGATTCCGTTCACCACAAGTTTATTTCGAATATTTCTAGACAGGATCAATGACTGGTTAATCGCCTACACAAGTAGCCAACATAACTTATTAATGATGACCGACTTACTCTATTATGGCCCACATAAGGTTAGTTAACTTTATTCAAGGTGTATTGAAGTGGTGGTGATCTCTGACACTAGTATTATGTGGGTAGTGGTGGTGTAATAAAGGACTGTTATCTATATGTTTCAACCTTAAGTGATCTCTGACACTAGTAGTATTGTGTGGGTAGTGGTGGTGTAATAAAGGCCTGTTATCTATATGTTTCAACCTTAAGTGATCTCTGACACTAGTATTGTGGGGGTAGTGGTGGTGTAATAAAGGACTGTTATCTATATGTTTCAACCTTAAGTGATCTCTGACACTAGTATTGTGTGGGTAGTGGTGGTGTAATAAAGGTTTATCTATATGTTTCAACCTTAAGTGATCTATAGCACTAGTATTATGTGGATTGTGGTGGTGTAATAAAGGCCTGTTATCTATATGTTACAACCTGAAGTGATCTCTGACACTAGTATTATGTGGGTAGTGGTGGTGTAATAAAGGACTGTTATCTATATGTTTCAACCTTAAGTGATCTCTGACAATGTTATTGTGTTGGTAGTGGTGGTGTAATAAAGACCTGTTATCTATATGTTTCAACCTTAAGTGATCTCTGACACTAGTATTGTGTGGGTAGTGGTGGTGTAATAAAGGACGGGTATCTATATGTTTCAACCTTAAGTGATCTCTGACACTAGTATTGTGTGGGTAGTGGTGGTGTAATAAAGGACTGGTATCTATATGTTTCAACCTTAAGTGATCTCTGACACTAGTATTGTGTGGGTAGTGGTGGTGTAATAAAGGACTGTTATCTATATGTTTCAACCTTAAGTGATCTCTGACACTAGTATTGTGTGGGTAGTGGTGGTGTAATAAAGGGCTGTTATCTATATGTTTCAACCTTAAGTGATCTCTGACACTAGTATTGTGTGGGTAGTGGTGGTGTAATAAAGGACTGTCATCTATATGTTTCAACCTTAAGTGATCTCTGACACTAGTATTGTGTGGGTAGTGGTGGTGTAATAAAGGTTAGGAAAATTGACAGAAAGTGATTTAGAAATGTGCAGTACATTAAATAGTCAATTTCTCTCCGTTTTCACTAATGAAAATTTGGCACAGTTTCCAGAAGTCCGTAAGGTATACAGCGATAGTATAGAAAATAGGTTAAGTACGGTTACTATAAGTAGAAATGATGTGGTTAAGGAAATTGACAGACTGAAACCTCATAAATCGCCTGGTCCTGATGAGGTATATGCTAGAGTATTAAAAGAATGCAGAGATGAGTTAAGTTATCCATTAACATTTCTATTTAACAAGTCATTAGAAACAGGTATAGTTCCAGAAGCTTGGAAGCTTGCAAATGTAGTTCCGATCTTCAAAAAAGGTGATAAATCAATAGCATCCAATTACCGTCCCATTAGTCTCACTTCAATCATAGGAAAACTACTAGAGTCAATTATTGCTAGGAAAATGAGAAACCACTTAGAAACATTTAACTTAATCAATTCTTCTCAGCATGGATTCACTCAGGGACGGTCTTGCCTTACTAATTTGCTTAGTTTTTTCTCAGAGGTATATGAAGCAGTAGATAATGACAAGTCATATGATATTATATTTAGATTTCAGTAAAGCTTTCGACAGAGTCCCTCATGAGAGATTGATGAGAAAGGTTGAGGCACATGGAATAGGTGGGGCGTTGTTAGGATGGATTAGGTCATGGCTAATTGGTAGGAAGCAGAGAGTCAGCATAAATGGTACGAAGTCAGAATGGGGAGCAGTCAAAAGTGGTGTCCCCCAGGGATCGGTATTAGGTCCCCTGTTGTTTCTTATATACATAAATGACCTAGATTTAGGTATAACTAGTAGGATAAGTAAATTCGCAGACGATACTAAAATAGGGAGATCAATTGATTCAGATAGCGATATAGAGTGCCTCCAAAGGGATCTAGATACCTTACATGAATGGTCAGTAAATTGGCAGATGAAGTTTAACATTGACAAATGCAAGGTATTAAAGATAGGGAAGATGCAAACAAATGTTAAATATAAACTAGCTAATTTAGAATTAGAAAATTCAGACTGCGAGAAAGATCTAGGTGTGTTTGTTAGCAATGATTTGAAGCCTAGAAAACAGTGTATAAGTGTTCGTAATAAGGCAAACAGGATTCTCGGGTTCATCTCTAGGAGTGTGAGTAACAGAACTGCTGATGTTATCTTAAAACTTTACTTGTCATTAGTGAGACCCCATATGGATTATGCTGTCCAATTTTGGTGTCCTTATTACAGAATGGACATAGATTCATTGGAGAGAGTACAGCGTAGAATGACAAAAATGATCCATAATATTAGAAATCTTTCGTATGAAGAAAGGTTGAAGAAATTAGGTTTACATTCGTTAGAGAGACGCAGAGTTAGAGGGGATATGATAGAGGTGTTCAAGTGGGATTAACAAAGGGGACATGGCAAATGTACTGAAGCTCAGTGATAGCGAAAGAACTCGTACCAATGGCTTCAAATTAGATAAATTTCGTTTCAGAAAAGATATAGGCAAGTATTGGTTTGGTAACAGAGTTGTAGATGGGTGGAATGGACTACCAAGTGCTATAGTGGGATCTAAAACTGTAGGGAGCTTTAAGGTAAAATTGGATAAGCATATTGACGAGAAGGGTTGGGTGTGAAGGGGGATCAGCCGGGTTGGGCCAATCAGCGCTCTGCAGACCTCCATAATCCTGCGTTAATCTCTAACCGTTTTGGTAAGATGATCCTCAGGGTATTAGAGTGTGAAGCCTATAATTGGGCTTTGTAATTGAATTGGGGTTGTGTGGGACAGGGATCTGCCTTGCTTAGGCCAATCGGCTTTCTGCAGACTCCCATTTTCTTATGTTCTTATGTTCTTATGTTATCTACAGTATATGTTTCCACCTTAAGTGATCTCTGACACTAGTATTATGTGGGTTGTGGTGGTGTAATAAAGGACTGTTATCTATATGTTTCAACCTTAAGTGATCTCTGACACTAGTATTGTGTGGGTAGTGGTGGTGTAATAAAGGACTGTTATATATATGTTTCAACCTTAAGTGATCTCTGACACTAGTATTGTGTGGGTAGTGGTGGTGTAATAAAGGACTGTTATCTATGTTTCAACCTTAAGTGATCTCTGACACTAGTATTATGTGGGTTGTGGTGGTGTAATAAAGGACTGTTATCTATATGTTTCAACCTTAAGTGATCTCTGACACTAGTATTGTGTCGGTAGAGGTGGTGTAATAAAGGACTGTTATCTATATGTTTCAACCTTAAGTGATCTCTGACACTAGTATTGTGTGGGTAGTGGAGGTGTAATAAAGGACTGTTATCTACTGTATATGTTTCAAACTTAACCCATAAATGGCGAGAAAGCTCATAAGAAGTTTTACTGGGCAAGGGCGGCAAAGCTCTTAAGAGGGAGGCCTAAAAATAACATTTAAACGGCCCCAGTAGCACTAAACAAGTGTTTTTTTTTTTTTTTCTCTACCCCTATACCTCATATCACTCCTCCAAATCCCCTCCTTCCCCCTTTTCCCCTCCCCCTTCAATTATCACCTATTTTCCCTGTTATTCCCTAATTCATTGGTATATTTTTGCGCTAACATTAGCAAAATGTGTGGAGGATGTGCGTACGTGCCTAGCAAGGGTGTTACACAACTGAGTGTTTGAATGAGTAGGCTCAGTGTGGCTTGAGGCCTCGTGGAGGGAAGGGTTGCCCCAATTTTCTCCATAATTCATGAATGGGCTGGTCCATCTATATTCGCGATTTTGACTAGAAAAATTATATTTTCACTTGTTTTATTGTTGTTACAGGTTACTATCTTCATAGTGAAGGTAAAATAGGCTCATATGAATAAGTACTAACGATATTTATCATAAAATGACGAATATAGGCCTGAATGGAGCAAATATGCTCGCCCATGGGCAGCTAGTTCAATACCCCTCCCTGACATTGCCGGGTTAAGTGATCTCTGACACTAGTATTGTGTGGGTAGTGGTGGTGTAATAAAGGACTGTTATCTATATGTTTCAACCTTAAGTGATCTCTGACACTAGTATTGTGTGGGTATTGGTGGTGTAATAAAGGACTGTTATCTATATGTTTCAACCTTAAGTGATCTCTGACACTAGTATTGTGTGGGTATTGGTGGTGTAATAAAGGCCTGTTATCTATATGTTTCAATCTTAAGTGATCTCTGACAATGGTATTGTGTGGGTAGTGGTGGTGTAATAAAGACCTGTTATCTATATGTTTCAACCTTAAGTGATCTCTGACACTAGTATTGTGTGGGTAGTGGTGGTGTAATAAAGGACTGTTATCTATATGTTTCAACCTTAACACCTTAAGAGCGGCCTATGCGGTTTATTTATATGTACCGCCCAGCGGGGTGTTTTTTGCCAAAATAGGGCTGTTTACGTGATCATTTTCATGCCTAAATAAGACCCAGAACGTAAAACAAGTATCTATCCCTGAAAGGGCATAAACAGAGCTTTCGAATGACACCATAACGATCCTTTTATGATGGCTAGTTTTCTTGCAATAACCGTGCAACGCGAGTGCAAAAAGCATGTAATTAGCCACTTTCCCGATACAATTCCTTATATAGCGAGTGAGAGAGGGAGGAGGGAGCTGGGATTCGTGTCAGTATGTTCGCCGCGGTGGTCTGGAGCAGTCATACGCTCGCTACTCTCCTGCCACCACTTGTCTCTCTCTCTCAGCAACATTACGTGCTGAAATTGCCACTCGACCTATGTCGAGCGCCGCCACATAGTCCAGCTTTATTTAACTCGACTTATGTTGCTCGCCTCTAATTAAGGGTTAAGTGATCTCTGACACTAGTATTATGTGGGTTGTGGTGGTGTAATAAGGGACTGTTATCTATATGTTTCAACCTTAAATGATCTCTGACACTAGTATTGTGTCGGTAGAGGTGGTGTAATACAGGATTGTTATCTATATGTTTCAACCTTAAGTGATCTCTGACACTAGTATTGTGTGGGTAGTGGTGGTGTAATAAAGGACTGTTATCTACTGTATATGTTTCAACCTTAACCCATAAACGGCGAGAAAGCTCATAAGAAGTTTTACTGGGCGAGGGCGGCAAAGCTCTTAAGAGGGAGGCCTAAAAATAACATTTAAACGGCCCCAGTAGCACTAAACAAGTGTTTTGTTGTTTTTTTCTCTACCCCTATACCTCATATCACTCCTCCACATCCCCTCCTTCCCCCTTTTCCCCTCCCCCTTCAATTATCACCTATTTTCCCTGTTATTCCCTAATTCGTTGGTATATTTTTGCGCTAACATTAGCAAAATGTGTGGAGGATGTGCGTACGTGCCTAGCGAGTGTGTTACACAACTGAGTGTTTGAATGAGTAGGCTCAGTGAGGCTTGAGGCCTCGTGGAGGGAAGGGTTGCCCCAATTTTCTCCATAATTCATGAATGGGCTGGTCCATCTATATTCGCGATTTTGACCAGAAAAATTATATTTTCACTTGTTTTATTGTTGTTACAGGTTACTATCTTCATAGTGAAGGTAAAATAGGCTCATATGAATAAGTAACAACGATATTTATCGTAAAATTACGAATATAGGCCTGAATGGAGCAAATATGCTCGCCCATTGGCAGCTAGTTCAATACCCCTCCCTGACATTGCCGGGTTAAGTGATCTCTGACACTAGAATTGTGTTGGTAGTGGTGGTGTAATAAAGGACTGTTATCTATATGTTTCAACCTTAAGTGATCTCTGACACTAGTATTGTGTGGGTAGTGGTGGTGTAATAAAGGACTGTTATCTATATGTTTCCACCTTAACCCCTAAAGATCGGGGTCGGACTTAAGTCCGATACGAGAAAATTGGACTAAATGGCGGGATCGGACTTAAGTCCGTGGGCGTATTCCCGCCCTAATTTAGGTGGAAAGCGAAACTTGGTGGTCAGGCTGTGTACTACAAGGGCCCACCCACACATCCCCACTGCATGACCGTGACTCAGTGACCCTCAAGCAGCCATAATGGAATGTCAAGATTTGCCCGTGTTCGATTCGGTGGCCGCCATCCCTAGTGCGTCGCGCCACCCTACTAACCACGCCCGGCTTACCACCCAGGAACTAGATATCATGCTGAACTCTTCAGAACTTTCTAATAAGCTGTTGGATGAAACCGTCGAAGGTCTGGGTGAGAGTTTTGGTATTGAGGATGACTCGGAAGACGAAAATAACCCGATCATAGGCTTTCACCCCAAGCATAATTTGTGTGGGGTGGATGTTGTGGCTGATATTGGACAGACCCTTGAGCAAATTGGAGACATTCCTGACGAAGAACATACTGGTGTGGGTGTTGGTAAGTACAATTTACATTTTATAATTGCTTGAAAATGTGATTGCAAGCATTTTATTACCTTACGAGCGGCTGGTGGAGTATATTTCACTGTGCCGCCCAGCTGTTTTTTTTTTACCCTAAATGGGGTTGTTTCCGTGCTCTTTTTTATGCATAAACAAGACCCAGAGCGTAATACAAGTATGTATCCCTGAAAGGGCATAAATTGAGCTTTCCAATGACACCTGAACCATCCTTCTACGATCACTGGTTGTCTTTCAACGATCGTCCAACACGAGTGCAAAAACCCTAAAATATGGTAATTTCCTTATATAATTCCCTGTGTGGCGAGCGTCTTGAGGTAATTTATGCTCCTAATCACCGCTCCGCTTTCTCTCAGAGCACATTACGTCCTCAAAATTGCACTCTACAAGAAATTTCCTTTGCATTTGATAGCGTATTATTTGCAGGCGTTCGGTAAATTTCTTACGGTAATACAAATAACGAAAGATTGAATATTTGTGCTTGGCATTATATGATTGTGGGGAACAGATGTAGGCCTACCGTATATATTATTTATTCATATATATGATACATATGAAACATTGTTATATTATCACGACACTCTCTCTCTCTCTCTGTCTCACTCTCTTTGTTTGTACTCCTTTGTACTCCTTCGTCTGATGTAGGCCAGGGCACGCCCCTAACTAATCTACTCTTCCCTCCCAGGGGAAATCACACCTAGCAGATGTTCTTGACATCCTCTCTCTCTCTGTCTGTCTCTTCCTCTCTGGGTCTACCTATACTGCATGTGACATTGAAATTGCTCTAGAGTTTGATTGCAAGCATTTTATAGCGTATTATTTGCAGGCGTTCGGTAAATTTCTCACGATAACCAGGGTGTATGATACATTTCTCACGATAATACAAGCAACAACGAAGCTTGGCGAAGATTGTGGTCTACAATATACCTTTTTATAATTGCATGTAACCTTGTAATTGCTTGAAAGTTTGATTGCAAGCATTTTATAGCATATTATTTTCAGGCGTTCAGTAAATTTGATAAATATATCAAAATAAGTCCTGTGGGACTATGAAATAGCTATTATTGGACAAGGAAAATATTTTGTTCATCCCTCCACTGGAACATCAACAACAATGTCAACAACGTATCGCCGTGGCAATCGTAAGATTCAGAGTCGTAAAGATTCCAGGACGAGCTCAATAGAAAATGAATGAATGAAATGAATGAGTGTGCAGAACTGCCAATACGTATAGCGACTTCCGCTAGATCTAGAGACCTTTACTTCGATCTAGCAGCAATGACTTACACTAGCGGTTTTGTTTTGAAATTTCAGAACATTTTCGAAGTGATATTATATGGATTTTGCCAATTCATATTTCTAGTGGTATGTATCATGTCTTACATCTAACAATATATGCTAGCGGATTTAACTTCAATTGGTAACCCTCCCGCTCCAGTCGGCTCCAAGAAAATCGATAATGGTGGCACTTTAGTAAACAGGTGATAAACAAAACCGCATGCGTATCGGTTTGGTGTATCGGTATTATGGTAAGTTGGCTACCTACTATTGTTTATACGATATAGTAAGTAATGATAAGTAAATTATTATATATTATATATAAAACAAAAACAAAATTCCTGCTAAGCAAGCGAAACAGAGAGAGAGAGAGAGAGAATGCAGAAACTGAACTGAAGAAAGAGTGAAACAGATATAATAATACAGAAATAGTACAAGCAAATAAATGAAATAGAGGGATTAGTTAGAGAAAATAATAATGAGAAATACATAATACGGATGAGGAAGAGGGAAAGCGAGCGAGCCAGAGAGAGAGAGAGAGAGAGAGAGAGGAGGAGTGAGAGAGATTAGAGAAAATAGAGAGATTGCAAGCATTTTATAGCATATTATTTGCAGGCGTTCAGTAAATTTCTTAAATTAATACAAACAATGAAAGATTGAATATTTGTGCTTGGCATTATATGATTGTGGGGAACAGATGTAGGCCTACCGTATATATTATGTTTTCATATATATGATACATATGTAACATTGTTATATTATCACGACACTCTCTCTCTCTCTCTCTTGTCTCTTCCTCTCTGGGTCTACCTATACATTTACAATTGCATGTGACCTTGAAATTGCTTGAGAGTTTGATTGCAAGCATTTTATAGCGTATTATTTGCAGGCGTTCAGTAAATTTCTTACGGTAATACAAACAACCAAACAACGAAAGATTGAATATTTGTGCTGCACATCCCTCATACGAAATACCATTCCCACCGTATAGAGAGAATACAGAAACTGAACTGAAGAAAGAGTGAAAAAGATATAATAATGCAGAAATATTACAAGCAAATAAATGAAATAGAGGGATTAGTTAGAGAACAGAATATTGAGAATTACATATACAAAGGAGTACAAAGGAGTACAAAGGAAATCAAGCAACAACAGATCCAGTGACCCTTCTAGGTTGCTTGTCCTCCAAAACACTGAGGATCAAGTGTCCAAACAGTGGTTTAGAGTGGGTAAGGGAACATTGGAAAGGGAATTACTGCCCTGGAACTAATGTCCGTGGCAGGATTAGGAAGTTAGTAGGGGACAGATGGGTTAGTAACTGAGGGGGGGATAAAATAAAGTTATTCATTTACAAACGCAGTCAGTCGCGGGTTTGATGCGAGATATTTGTCTAAGCGGAGTTTAAATGAATCAACGGTGATGCAGTCTATAACGTTTCGGGGAAGCCCATTCCACAAGTTGACAACTCGATTGAAGAAGAAATTCTTAGATTCGTGCGAGTTAAAAGATTTACCAATAATTTTGCAACCGTTTCCCCGCGTGTAATTAGATTGGTCGATAGTGAAGTACTTACTACAGTTCATATTGTCGATGCCTTTGATGATTTTGAACACTTGAATTAAGTCGCCTCTTAATCTGCGCTGGGTTAAAGGAAATAGATTTAATTCTCTAAGACGCTCTTCGTATGGTTTGTTCTTTAGGCTAGGTATCATTTTGGTAACTCTACGTTGAACTCGTTCTAGCTTGTTTATATCTTTTTGGTAATAAGGGCACCAGGATTGAACGCAGTATTCCAGAAGAGGGCGGACTAAGGAATTGTAAAGGGTTAGGATAACTTCTTTGGATTTATGCTCAAATGACCTGCCTATAAAGCCAATTATTTTGTTTGCCTTCTTAACAACTTCTGAACATTGTTGACTCGGTTTTAGGTTACTCGATATTGTTACTCCCAGATCGGTTTCTCTGTTTACATTCTTAACCCTTATTTAGCGGCGAGCAACATAAGTCGAGTTAAATAAAGCTGGACTATGTGGCGGCGCTCGACATAACTCGAGTGGCAATTTCAGCACGTAATGTGGCTGAGAGAGAGAGACAAGTGGTGGCAGGAGACTAGCGAGCGTATGACTGCTCCAGACCACCGCGGCGAACCTACTGACACAAATCTCAGCTCCCTCCTCCCTCTCTCACTCGCTACATACTCAATTATGTACTGAAAGTACCGAATTACCTGCTTTTTGCACTCGCGTTGCACGGTTATTGCAAGAAAACTATCCATCATACAAGGATCGTTATGGTGTCATTCGAAAGCTCTGTTTATGCCCTTTCAGGGATAGGTACTTGTTTTACGTTCTGGGTCTTATTTAGGCATGAAAATGATCACGTAAACAGCCCTATTTTGGCTAAAAACACCCCGCTGTGCGGTACACATAAATAAACCGCATAGGCCGCTCGTAAGGTGTTAAGCTGAGTGCCATTCATCGAATAGTTTGCTTTCTCATTTAGGTATCCGATATGTAGTACTTTACATTTATCCGCATTGAAACTCATTTGCCAAATTTGGGCCCAACATGACAATTTATCTAGATTGTGTTGCATATCGTCAACTTGTTCTTTCGAGAGTACGCTATTTGCAATTTTTGTATCGTCAGCAAATTTTGAGATTGTACAGGTGAGACCCTCATCTATGTCGTTGATGTAAATTAGAAAGAGAATTGGTCCTAGTACCGATCCCTGGGGTACCCCGCTACTTACATTGGTCCATTTTGATGCCTTACCGTTTATGACTACTCTTTGCTCTCTGTCGCTGAGCCAATTTTCTATCCATTTCAACACACCGTCTTGTATTCCATGCGCTTTTAGTTTTAGCAGTAAACGTTTGTGGGGAACTTTGTCAAAGGCCTTTTGAAAATCAAGGTATATAATATCTACAGCTTTACTCTCATCGTAGAGGTTGAGGATATCGTGGAAGAAGTCTAAGAGGTTTGTTAAACAGGAACGTTTTTTACGAAAGCCGTGTTGAGTATCTTTAAGTATGTTATTTTCCTCTAAGTGATTTACGAGTCTGTCTCGTATGACAGTTTCTAGCATTTTACATACAACTGAGGTTAAGCTAATTGGACGAAAGTTACTGGATAGGGATTTGCTGCCTTTTTTGAATATCGGTGTTACGTTGGCTAGCTTCCACTGATCGGGCATAGTTCCAGACTGCAAGGATTTATTGAATAGTAATGTCAGTGGTTTAGAGAGCTCATCCTTAGCTTCCTTTAGAACTCTAGGCGAGATTGTATCAGGTCCAGGCGTTTTATTTACCTTGAGTTTATCTAAACAATTCAATACTTCTCTCTCTGTAACGGTGATATTGCTTAAAACATCTGAATTATCAATCTGAATCGGCGATGGTGTAGGGATATCACTGAGGTCTTCTGTTGTAAAAACTGATGCAAAGAAGGTATTGAGGGCATTACTCATTTGTTCTTCATCTTTGGTGTATTCTCCATTTTCATCGACTAACGGTCCAACAGTTGAAGTAACTACTTTTTTCTTTCTGATATAACTATAGAATTCTTTCGGGTTTGTTTTACTTTGATTCGCAATATGTAACTCTAAGGTCTTTTTACTTTGCTTAATTAACTTTTTGGCTTTGCGTCGTAGCTCTACAAATTTCAGCCGTTCTTCGTCATTTTGTGAGGATTTTAATCTATCATTAGCAAATTTTTTAGCAAGCAGGCAGTTTGAAATATCTTTATTCCACCATTTGGGCTTATTATTATGGCCTGGACGCCGAGTTTTCGATGGTATGCAGTCTTGCACTGCTTTTAGGTAAGTGGCTTCGAATAACTTCCAAGATGTATTTATGTCGTTATTGTGAATTAAAAAGCTCCAGTCAGTTTCTTTAAACATAGCTCTAAGTTTATGGAAGTTTGCTTTCTTGAAATTAGGGACTTTTTCGATGCTACTATTTGGTTCGTTACTAGTAAACTTTAAAGTGAAAGTTATCGTACGATGGTCGCTGTTACTGAATTCATCACCAACATTCAAATTCTCTATTAATTCTTCTTTTGTTGCAAGTACAATGTCAAGAACGTTATTACCACGGGTCGGCGTTCCAACAAATTGATAAAGCGAACTCTCTTGCAAGTTCGTATACAAGTCATGTCCGGAGTGTGAAGTAAGAGTATCGCCCCACTTGGTCACAGGTAAATTAAAGTCACCAAAAATTACGGTATCTTGCGAGTTACTTATATCTGCAATTTGTTCGTAAATTTCTCGGTCAGTTTGCACTGATTGAGCTGGAGGTCTGTATATTAATGCAAGTATTATTTTGGTATCTTTATTATTCTTTATTAGCACAAAAGATGCGTCGACGTTCACAATTTGAGGTTTTGACAAGAGGGTAGGGTTAAGACTTTCTTTGATATAAAGTAAAACGCCACCTCCATTTCGATTTATTCGGCTTTTCTCAAACATTACATAACCGGGAAGTGAATACTCTGCTAAAAAGTCTCTATCTTCTGTATTGAGCCAAGATTCTGTTATGCCAATCACATCATAATTTTCTGTAAACACTAGCTCCTCTAAATCTGAAAATTTATTGCGTATGCTACGAGCGTTTGCATAGAAAACCTTTAAATTTGTTATTTTAGAACTCACGGAACGCGCTTCAATAATATTTTTGGTTCTTGTCGGATCTACATTTATGTTCATGGCTGTCCTCGGTCCTCGCTGTCTCCGGTCCTTATCGCTGGTGGTCCTCGGTTGCCTCTGTTTTTTTCTTGGCGTTGGATGATTTATGTCACTGCTGCTTCTTCTCGGATGGCGTTTTTTGATCCATGGCTGCGGACTGCTTCGTGTAGGAGACGACCCATGCGTGCTGAACCCACAGGGTTTAGATGAGTGCCATCCTTGCGGAACAGAGTAGGCTGGTTGTAGAAGTTGTCCCAGAGGTTGATGAATTCAACTTCTTCCCTCAGACACAAATGTTTTAGTCGGCTATTTGTGCTGAAGGCCTTGTCGTAGAATTTGTCAGGTGCGTCGATCTTGGGGAGAATGCCTGAGATGATGATATTCCTTGACTTGTTTTTGTAGTGCTGGATCATCTTGCGATATTTATCCATCAACTCTTCGGATCTGGTGCGCATGACGTCATTTGAACCAGCATGGATGACAAAAAGGGTATTTTCATTTGCATCCTTTGTGGTATCTTCGAAGGCTTCCACAATGTCGTCCAGTCCAGCTCCTGGGATGCAAAATCTTTTTCGTTGAATTGGGACTCTGTCGCAGAACTCTTCGACCTGTCCTCGTAGGATGGAATCCCCAACGAGCCTGGTCTCTTCTGGTTCGTCTTCCATCTCTACCAATATCTCAAATCTGTTGGACATTGTGACTGGTAGATGAGACCTTTTCTGCGTTGGCCGTGCACCGTTCCTCACTGGTGTAAATCCGGAAACCTGTGGTGGCGGGACTCTACGTACAGGTCGGGGAGAGGAGTGGTTAGAACGGGGGCGAGGGGTTGGTACTGTTCGTGCTAGCAGGCTTCTTGCACGAGGAGTGGGGGAGAGACTAAGGTGAACAGGGCGGCTGTCCTGGTTTGATGTCGGCTCAGGTTCGTCAGAAGCATCTGCTGCAGTGTCTACTGCAGGTGTTGGATTGTTGGCAGATGACGTTGGGGCGGGGGTGGATGCTGGAGTTGAAACAATTTGAGTTAGTGATACTCCAACGTTGAGTGTTACAAACTCTTGGAGTGATTCCAGCTTCCTGGTGAGGGCGTTGATCTTGTTGAGGGCTTCATCCAATTTTGCTGTCAAATCCTCTCGTTGCTGGCAGAGTCGGCAGACT
The DNA here is from genome assembly GCA_032716605.1 of Paralithodes platypus. NCBI lineage: Eukaryota > Metazoa > Arthropoda > Malacostraca > Decapoda > Lithodidae > Paralithodes > Paralithodes platypus. The sequence goes on from CM064578.1 coordinate 21,146,258, forward strand.
TGTGGATCGGCAGGAGCAAACATGGAAGCACCAAACCTACCGGCGCAGTTCGTACAGGCACGAGGCATGGTGACGATCACTTTCTTCAGTTCACTTCACTCACTTAAAAACACTTAATTCACTTTAAAAACACTAAACTCACTTTAAAAACACTTCACTCCCTTCAGGTCGCTTCACTTACTTAAATAGGCCTAACCGAAAACAAAAATGTTGAAATACACACAAATAGGTTATCAGCGGTGATAGCCTAACCAAAAATTAAGACAAAACAAAATTAAATTTGAATACGCAGTGATAGCCGAACCGAAAACAATTTATGTTTATTTAAACAGAAATAGGCCACCAGGGGTTATAGCCTATCCTAACCGAAAACAAAAATTATGAACTACCGGTACGCAGAAATAGGCCACCAGCGGTGATAGCTTAACTGAAAATTTAAAAATTGAAGTACGCAGAAATAGGCCACCAGGGATGATAGCCTGGACTAACCGAAAACAAAAATAACCGAAAACAAAAATTATGAAATACCGGTACGCAGAAATAGGCCACCAGCGGTGATAGCCTAGACTAACCGAAAACAAAAATAACCGAAAACAAAATTATGAAATACTGGTACGCAGAAATAGGCCACCAGCGGTGATAGCCTAACTGAAAATTTAAAAATTGAAGTACGCAGAAATAGGCCACCAGGGATGATAGCCTAGTTTAACCGAAAACAAAAATTATGAAATACCGGTCTGCAGAAATAGGCCACCAGCGGTGATAGCCTAACTGACAATTTTAAAAATTGAAGTACCGTACGCAGAAATAGGCCACCAGGGATGATAGCC
>CM064578.1:21147187-21235431 GCA_032716605.1 Paralithodes platypus
TCGTCTGATGTAGGCCAGGGCACGCCCCCACGTAATCTACTCTTCCCTCCCAGGGGATAATCACACACGAGGCAGAGGTTCTTGGAAAATTTCCTCCCTCTCTCTCTGTTCTATGTCTCTTCCCCTATGGGTCTAACCTATACTGCCATGGTGTGGACCATGAAATTGGCTCTAGGAAGTTTGATTGCAAAGCATTTTTATAGGCGTAAATTATTTTGCAGGCGTGCGGTAAAATTTTCTCACGATAACCAGGGTGTATTGAATAAATTTCTCACGGATAATACAAGCAACAACGAAAGCTTGGCGAAGATTGTGGTCTACAATATAACCTTTTTATAATTGCCATGTAACCTTGGTATTGGCTTTGAAAGTTTGATTGCAAGCATTTTTATGAGCATTATATTTTCCAGGGGCGTTCAGTAAATTTGATAAATATAAGCAACCAATAAGTTTTTTCCTGTTGGGACTATGGAAATAGCCATTATTGGACAAGGAAAAAAATTTTGTTCATCCCTGCCCCACTGGAACATCAACAACAAAGGTCAAACAACGTTATCGCCGTCGGCAATCGTAAGAGTCAGAGTCGTAAAGATTCCAGGGACGAGGGTCCATAGGCAAAATGAAGTGAATGCAAATGGGAATGGAGTGTTGCAGAACATCCAAAACGTTATAGCGACTTCCGCTAGAATCTAGGGGGGGACCTTTACTTCGACTTATCTAGCACGCATATGGCCTACACTAGCCGGTTTTTGTTTTGGAAATTTCAGAACCATTTTCGGAAGTTGATATTATATGGGATTTTGGCCAATTCAGACTGGTCTAGTGGTAATGATCATGTCTTAAATCTAAACCCAAATATATGCTAGCGGATTTAACTTCAATTGGTAACCCTCCCGCTCCGGGGTTCGGCTCCAGAAAAAAAAATCCGATTATGGTGGCACTTTAGTAACACAGGGTGATAAAAACAAAAACAGCATGCGTATCGGTTTGGTGTATCGGTATTATGGTAAGGTGGGGCTCCCGACTATTGTTATAAAACGATATAGTAAAGTAATGATAATGTAAAGTATTATATATTATATATAAAAAACCAAAAACAACATTCCTGCTAAGGCAGCGAAACAGGAGAGAAGAGAGAGAGAGAGCAGAAACTGAACTTGAAGAAAGAGTGGGAAAACAAGATATAATAATACAGAAATCGTAAAAAGGCAAATAAATGAAAATAGGAGGGATTACGTTAGAGAAAATAATAATGGAGAAATTTACATTAATACGGATGAGGAAGAGGGGGAACGCAGAGGCGCCCGAGCCCAGAGAGAGAGAGAGAGAGAGAGAGAGAGGAGGAGTGAGAGACGATTAGAGGAAATACGAGAAGATTGGCAAGAATTTTATTAGGCATATTATTTGCAGGCGTTCAGTAAAATTTTCTTAAAATTAATACAAAACAATGAAAAGATTTGGAATCTTGGTGCTTTGCATGAACTAGGATTGTGAGGGAACAGATGTAGGCTAACCGTATATATTAGGTTTTCATATAAATATGGATTACATATGTAACATTGTATATATTATCAACGACCAATATCTCTCTTCCCATCTCTTGTTCTATTTCCTTCTCTGGGTTTACCTATTTAGCCTACATTTTTTACAATTGGCATGTTGGTACCTTGAAAAAGTGCTTGAGTAGTTTGATTGCAAGCCTTTTAATAGCGTATTATTTGCAGGCGTTCAGTAAAACATTTCTTAACGGGTACTAACAAACAAACCAACACATAACGAAAGATTGAATATTTGTGCTGGAAAAATGCCACTAATAACGAAATTACCATTCCCGACACCGTATAGAGGAGGAATACAGACAAACTGAACTGAAGAAAAAGAGTGAAAAATCTAATAATGCAGGAAATATTTCAAGCAAATAAATTAAATAGAGGGGATAGTTAGAGGACACAGGAATATAATGAGAAGTACATTACGGATGAGGAAGAGAGAAAGGGAGCACAAGAGAGGGAAAGCGAGCGATAGAGAGAGAAGAAAAGAGAGACAACAGGATACAGGAGTACAAAGGAGTAACAAAAAGGAGTACAAAGGGAAATCAAGCAAAAAAACAAGATCTAGTGGAACCCCTTTCATAGGGTGCTTGTCATCCAAAAACTCTGAGGATCCAAGTGTTCAACCAGTTTGGTTTAGGAGTGGGTAAGGGAACCATTGGGGAAAGGGAATTACTGCCCTGCAACTAATGGTCCGTGGAAGGAGTAGGAAATTAGTAGGGGACAGATGGGTTAGTAAACTGAGGGGGGGATCACAAAAAAAAAAGTAATTCATTTACAAAACGCAGTCAGTTCGCGGGGGTTGATGCGAGGATATTTGTCATAGGCGGAGGTTTTAAAAATGAATCCAACGGTGGATGCAGTCTAGAAAAAATTTTTCGGGGAAGGCCATTCCCCACAAGTTGGGGGGGGACCAAACTCGATTGAAGCAGGAAAATTTCGTAGATTCGTGTGAGTTAAAATGGGGATTTACCAATCATTTTGCACAAAAAAACGTTCCCCAGCGTTGTAATTAGGATTGTTTCAATAGTGAAGTACTTACTACAGTGTCCTATTGGTCAATGCTTTTGGATGATTTTTGAAAAAACACTTGAATTAAAGTCACATCTAAAATCTGAGCTTGGTTTAAAAAGGACATAGAATTTTAATTCTCTAGGGACGCGCTTCGCTCTTCGTATGGTGTGTTCTTTAGGCTAGGTATCATTTTTGGTAAAACACTCTTACGTTGAAAATCGTTTCTAGATTGTTTATACTTTTTGGTAATAAGGGGCCACCAGGGATTGAACGCCAGTTATTCCTGAAGAGGGCGGACTAAGGAATGTTAAAGGGTTAGGGATAACTTTCTTTGGATTTTATGCTTCAAATGACCTGGCATTATAAAGCCCATGATTTTGTTTGCCTTCTTAAACAAACTTCTGAACATGGTGGACTCGGTTTTAGGTTACTCGATATTGTTTACTCCAAGATCGGTTTCTCTGTTTCACATCCTTTATGCTGAGTTGCAATTCATCGAATAGTATTGCATTTCTCATTAAGGTATCCGATATGTAGTTACTTTACATTTATCCGCCATTGAAACTCATTTGCCAAAAATTTGGGCATCAAAACATGACAATTAATCTAGATTGTGTTGCCTATCGTCAACTTGTTCTTTTGAGGGGAGTACGCTATTTTGGCCAATTTTGTATCGTCAGGCAAAATTTTGAAGGGTGTACAGGTGAGGAACCCTCATCTTTATGTCGGTGAATGTAAAATTAGAAAGAGAATTGGTCCTAGTACCGATCCCTGGGGTAACCGCTACTTACACTGGTCCATTTAGATGCCTTACTCGGTTTTATGACTACCCCTTTGCTTTTTCTGTCGAATGAGACCAATTTTCTATCCATTTTCAAACCACCAACCGTCATTGTAATTTCCATGTGCTTTAAGTTTTAGCCATAAAAGTTTGTGGGGGGAACTTTTGTCAAAGGCCTTTTGAAAAATCAAGGTTATATAATATCTTCCAGCTTTACTCTCATCGGTAGAGGTATGTTTAGGATATCGTTGGACGAAAGCCTAAGAGGTTTGTTAAACAGGAACGTTTTTTTAACGGAAAAAAGGCCGGTGTTGGAGTATCCTTTAAACGTATGTTATTTTCCTCTAAGTGATGGTACGGGAGTCTGTCGTCGTATGACAGTTTCCTAAGGAACTTTTTACATACAAAACTGAGGTTACGCTAAATGGACGGATAGTTACTGGGTAGGGGATTGCTGCCTTTTTTTAATTATCGGTGTTACGTTGGCGTGCTTTCCAACTGATCGGGCATAGTTTCCCAGACTGCAAGGGATTTTATTGAATAGTAATGTCAAGTGGTTTGGAGAGCTCAGTCAGTTAGCTTCCATTTAGCAACTCTAGGCGAGGGGATTGTATTCAGGTCCAGGCGTTTGATTTACCTTGGGAGTTTATCTAAACAATTCAATACTTCTCTCTCTTTAAAAACGGTGAATTCATTGCTTGCTAGAAACATTTTCTGAATTATCAATATGAATCGGGCGATGGTGTAGGGATATCACTGAGGTCTTCGTGTTGTTAAAAAAAATGAGGCACAAGACAGGTATGTGGGGGCATTACTTCATTTTGTACTTCGTCTTTGGTGGTATTCTCCAATTTTCATTCCGAATAACGGTACACACAGTTGAAGTAACTACTTTTTTCTTTCTGATTAAACTATTTAGAATTCTTTTGGGTTTGTTTTACTTTGATTCGCACTATGTAAACTTTAAGGTCTTTTTACTTTGCTTAATGAAACTTTTGGGTTTCTGTTCGTAGCTCTACAAATTTCAATCGTTCTTCGGAATTGTCTGAGGATTTTAATCTATCATTAGCAAACAAATTTTAGCAAGGGCAGGGGCAGTGTGGACAAATATCTTTAATTCCACCACTCTTGGGGGGTTATTATTCTGGCCTGGACGCCGTGATTTTCGATGGTATGCAGTCTTGCACTGCTTTTAGGTAAGAGGCTTCGAATAAACTTCCAAGGGATGTATTTATGTCGTTATTGTGAAGTAGACAAAGCTCCAGTCAGTTCCTGTTAAACAATAGCCTTTAAGGTTATGGAAGTTTGCTTTTCTTAACATTAGGGGACTTTTTTCGGATGCTACTATTTGGTTCGTTACTTAGTAAAACACTTAAAGGGAAAGTTATCGTACGAGTGGTCGCTGTTTTTCACTGAATTCATCACCAAAATTTCAAATTCTCTATGAAATTCTTCTTTTGTTGCAAAAGTAAAATGGTCAAGAACGTTATTACCCCACGGGGTCGTCGTTCGAAAACAAATTGATAAAAGCGAAACTTCTTCTGTGCAAAGTTCGTATTATACAAGTCAGTTGTCCGGAGTGTGAAGTAAAAGAGTATCGCCCCCCCATTGGTCGCAGGAAAATTAAAAAGTCGCCAAAATTTACGGGTTATCATGTGGAGTTACTTACATCTGCAAATTTGTTCGTAAATTTCTCGCGTCAGGTTGGCACCTGATTGAAAAGCTGGAGGTATGTATATTTCATGCAAAGTATTATTTGGTACCTGTATTATTCTTTTGTATTAGAACCCAAAAGACTGCGTCGGGACACGTTCTCAATTTGGAGGGTTTTGGGACAATGAGGGTAGGGTTAAAGACGTTCTTTGATATAAAGTAAAACGGCCCCCAACTCCATTTTTAATTTATTCGGGCTTTTCCACAAAAACCATTTACATAACCGGGAAGTGGAATACTATGCGAAAACGTCTCTAGATTCTGTAATTGGGCCACGATTCTCGTATGCCAATTCACATCCTCATTTTTCTGTAAAACACTAGCTCCTCTAAACTCTGAAAATTTATTGAGTATGCTACGAGCGGTTGGCGATAGAAAACCTTTAAATTTGTTATTTTAGAAACTCAAAGAACGCTCTTTAATTAATATTTGTGTTTCTTGTCGGATTCGTAACATTTATGTTCATGGCCTGTCCCCGGTCCTCGCTGTCTTCCTCCCCCCCCGGTCCTTATCGCTGGTGGTCCTCGGTGGCCTCTGTTTTTTTCTTGGTGTGGGGATGATTTTATGTCACACTGCTGCTTTTCTTTCTCGGATGGCGTTTTTTGATCCATGGGCTTGCGGGGACTGGCTTTCGGGTTAGGAGACGACCATTGCGTGCTGAACCCCCCAACAGGGTTTGAGCGGAGTTTGCCATCCTTGCGGAAAACGGGTAGGCTGGTTGTAGAAGTTGGCCCAGAGGGTGATGAATTCAACTTTTGCCCTTCAGGAAAAAAATACATTTTAGTCGGCTAAGGTTGTGAATGAAGGGGCCTTGTCGTAGAATTTGTCAGGTGCGTCGATCTTGGGGGAGAATTGCCTGAGATGATGATATTCCGGGACTTTGTTTTTTGTAGTGCTGGATCATTCTTGGCGATATTTCTCCAATTAACCTCCATTCGGATCTGGTGCGCATGATGTCATTTGAACCCCAGGCATGGGATGGACACAAAGGGTATTTTCATCTGCATCCCCTTTGTGGTATCTTCGAAGGCGTCCACAAGGTGGGGTCCAGTCCAGATCCTGGGGATGCAAAATCTTTTTCGTTGATTTGGGGACTCTGTCGCAAGAACTCTGGTCGGGGGAACCTATTCATCGTAGGAGGGAATCACCAACGAGCCTGGTCTCCTTCTGGTTAGTCTTTCATATCTACCAATATCTCAAATCTGTTTGACAAATTGTGGGACTGGTAGATGAGGACACTTTTTCTTGCGTTGGGCCGGGTTGGCCCATGTCATCACTGGTGTAAAAATTCGGAAACCTGTTGGTGGCGTGGGAACCTACGTTAAAGGTCGGGGAGGAGGAGTGGTTAGAACGGGGGCGACGGGGTTGGTTTACTGTTTTCGTGCTAGCCGGCTTCTTGCACGGGAGGAACCCGCGTGGGGGGAGAGACCTAATGTGAAAAACCAGGGGCGGGCTGTGTTCATGGTTTGATGTCGGCTCAGGTTCGTCAGGATCGAATTTCTGCTGCAGTGTATTTCTGCAGTGGTGGGATGGTTGGCCAAAGATGAACGTTGGGGTTGGTGGGGGATCGCTGGAGTTGAAACCATTTGGGGGAGGTAGTGATAATCCAACGTTGGAGTGTAAACAAACTCTTGGGAGTGATACCAGCTTCCTGGTGGAGGGGCGTTGATCTTGGGTTGGTGGGCTTCCTCCAATTTTGCTGTACAAATCCTTCAACGTTGCTGGCCAGAGTCGGCAGAATTGGTGGATCGGGCAGAGCAAACAAACATGGAAGCACCAAACCTACCGGCGCAGTTTCGTTACAGGCACGGAGGCATGGGTGGGGGGGTGACGGATCACTTTCTTCAGATTTCACTTCACTCACTTAAAAAAAAACACTTAACTCAACTTTAAAACCATCTTAAACGCTCTGTTAAAAAAAACACTTTCACTCCCTTCAGGTCGCTTCAACTTATTAAAATAGGCCTTAACCGGGAAAACACCAAAATGTTGAAATACCAACATAAATAGGTTATCAAGCGGTGATAGGGCCTAACCGAAAACATTTTAAAAACCAAAAACAAAATAATTAAATGTGCAATACGCAGTGATTGCCGAAACCGAAAAACAATTTTCAGTTTATTTAAAACAGAAATTAGGGCAACCAGGGGGATATAAGCCTATCCTAACCGAAAACCCCAAAAATTTATGAAAAAAACTACCGGGTACGTACAGAAAATCGGGCCACCAGCGGTGATAGCCTAACTGAAAATTTAAAAAAAATTGGAATCAGTATGAAAGGGGGGAATAGGGCCACCAGGGATGATAGCCTAGAACTAACCCCGAAAACAAAAAATAATCGAAAAACAAAAAAAATATTGACAATACCGGTACGCCAGACCATAGGCCACCAGCGGTGATAGCCTAGGGGACTAACCGAAAAAACAAAAATAAACCGAAAACAACAAATTATGAAAATTACCGGTACGCAAGAAATAGGGCCCAACAGCGGTGATTAGCCTAACTGAAAAATTAAAAAAGTGAAAGCAAGTTAACGCCAGAAATCGGCCCACCAGGGATGATCCGGGCCTAAGGGGACTTAACAAGAAATACACAAAATAACGAAAAACAAAAAAATTATGAAAATTAACAGGTACGAAGAAAATGGCAACCAGCGGTTGATAGATAACTGAAAAAGTTATAAATTGAAAGTTTACCCGTACGCAGGAAATTAGGCCACCAGGGATGGGAATAAGCCTAGGGGAATAAAAACCGAAAAAGAGAGGAAGAGAGAAAGGGAAGCGCGGAGAGAGAGAAGCGAAGCGGAGCCAGAGAGGAGAGGGGGACAGACCCAGACAGGAGGAGTGTGAGATTTACAGGCAAATTAATAATGAGGGAAATTACATATTCACTGATGAGGAAGAGGGGAGAGGAGAGAACAGAGCGCGCGAGGGAGAGGGGAAAGCGGAGCGAGAAGCCAGAAGAGAGAGAGAGGAACAGGACAGACAGGAGGCAGTGGAGGAGGAGCGAGAGAGAAGAACGAAAAGAGAGAGAGTAGGAGATGGAACGAGAGAGAAGGAGGAGCGGAGAGCGAGGAGGGGAGAGAGACGGAATGGGTGGGGGGGGGATTGGGAGTATTAGAGGAGGATGAGAAAGTGAGGAGAGAGAGAGAAGAATTTTTTTTTAACAGAGAATTTTACGAAATAAGGAGATATAAGAGAAAAAATGGGGGGAACCGATTTGATTACCGAAGGAATAGTAGACGCGCGAGAGAGGGAAAGCGAGCGAGCCAGAGAGAGAGAGAGATAATGCAGAAACTGAACTGAAGAAAGAGTGAAAAAGATATAATAATACAGAAATATTACAAGTAAAAATGAAATAGAGGGATTAGTTAGAGAAATAATAATGAGAAATACATAATACGGTTATGAGGAAGAGGGGAGCGAGCGAGCGAGAGGAGAGAGAGAGGAGAGAGACAGGAGGAGTGAGAGAGATTAGAGAAAATAGAGAGATTGCAAGCATTTTATAGCGTATTATTTGCAGGCGTTCAGTAAATTTCTTACGGTAATACAAACAATGAAAGATTGAATATTTGTGCTTGGCATTATGTGATTGTGGGGAACAGATGTAGGCCTACCGTATATATTATTTGTTCATATATGATACATATGTAACATTGTTATATTATCACGACACTCTCTCTCTCTCTCTCTCTTGTCTCTTCTTCTCTGGGTCTACCTATACATTTATAATTGCATGTGACCTTGAAATTGCTTGAGAGTTTGATTGCAAGCATTTTATAGCGTATTATTTGCAGGCGTTCAGTAAATTTCTTACGGTAATACAAACAACCAAACAACGAAAGATTGAATATTTGTGCTGCACATCCCTCATACGAAATACAGTCCCACCGTATAGAGAGGAATACAGAAACTGAACTGCAGAAGAGTGAAAAAGATATAATAATGCAGAAATATTACAAGCAAATAACTAGATCATAATAATGAAGAATTAATATTACATAGGAAAAGAAGAGAGAGGAAAAAACAGGAGGGATGAGTGGATTAGAGAAAATAATAATGAGAATTACAATGATGAGGAAGAGAGAGAAGAGAGCGAGTCCCAGAGAGAGAGAGAGAGGACAGACAGGAGTGAGGAGGACAGAGAGAAAGACAGAGAGCGAGAGAGAGACAGAGAATTACATAAAGATATAGAGAAAAATAACCGATTGATTACTGAAGGAATAGTAACGCGCGAGAGAGGGAAAGCGAGCAAGCCAGAGAGAGAGAGACAGACAGACAGGAGTGAGAGAGAGAGGAAAGAGGAGAGAGAGAATACAGAGAATACAGAAATAAGGAGAAATAAGAAAAAAAATATGACCGATTACCGAAGGAATAGTAGACGCGCGAGAGGCCGAAGTCAGGCCAAAGCGAACGCATCCGAACGCGCCCGGGAAATAGACCAAAAAGTACCTCCTCTTCCTCACCTCTTCCCACCCTCCACACTCACTCATAACATCCATAGTAGACTTATATGGGGAGACGAAGAGTTGCTCTTTCCAAAAATGATCGTTTCGTTCGCATTGGAGCCATAGTAACGGCGCTAGGGCGAGTGAAAATGAGCGAATATTTCGGGATTATGCCCGCTGAGCGGTACAGTGCAAAATACCTTACTACCCGCTAAATAAGGGTTAAGTGATCTCTGACACTAGTATTGTGTGGGTAGTGGTGGTGTAATACAGGACTGTTATCTATATGTTTCAACGTAAAGGATCCCTGACACTAGTATTGTGTGGGTAGTGATGGTGTAAAAAGGCTGTTATCTATATGTTTCAACGTAAGGGATCTCTGACACTAGTATTGTGTGGGTAGTGGTGGTGTAATAAACGACTGTTATCTATATGTTTCAACCTTAACCTCTCCGACATATGATGCGATTTTGAGCCTATTAGGGATATTTTAAAACCTTTGTTACCATCAGGGGTATTTATAAACTTTTAGTTTAGTTACTTCAACCTCTGCAGTTGTCTTTTAGTTAGCTGTGGGCAGAAAACTAATTTTGGAGAGGTAATTATAAGAGTGAGAGAACTCTAGTTCTTATTGCTAATCTGGCAACCTCTGCGTCAAATGAGTCTGAAGGGGTTAAGTGATCTCTGACACTAGTAGTATTGTGTTGGTGGTGGTGGTGTAATAAAGGTCTGTTATCTATATGTTTCAACCTTAAGTGATCTCTGACACTAGTATTGTGTGGGTGGTGGTGATGTAATAAAGGACTGTTATCTATATTGTTACGTATCTTGATTTATAAGTGGTTAACTAAATAAATAAAGACAGAACAGTTAATATGTAAGTGTAGCAAAACAGCTGAAGGCCAAAAGAACGTAAAATATTAAAATTAGTTCTGTTGTCACTTGCTTTCCCTCAGTTGTTGGGACAGTTATCCTTTATACTCTGATACACTTCAATTATATTTAATCAGTAAACTATTTAAAGTTACATTGAATATTTTAATATGAAAGAGGCTATTAATAACGAATACAAAAGTTCGGAATGTATGCAAAGTTTTAAGACACTAGAACATCTCAATTAATCTTGATTATCAGCAAAGTATTAAGATCTTTTATATATAATTAATTTAAGTTTGTTAACCCTCTAAAGATTGTTTTACTATTTATGTTATCTCTTTATTCTTAGTTTATTATTATTATTCTCCTTTAGTATTTCATCTTATTTATTCTTATTACTGAAAGACATTTGACTAAATAAAAATGGTAAGGAAATATTATAAAGTCACATAAAAGATAATTATATTTAGAAACGAAAATAAGGTATTTTACAATTAATCAAAATAATAAGCAATGAAAGTTATGATAGAGTTTCAGGATCGTTTTGCATACGTTCTGATTTCACTAAAGTACAAATTAAAGAATAATAGTCAGGTAAGTATTTAACTTATACAAGGCTTAATCCTTAATTATGAATTACAATAGCTTTACATCAAGTTAGTTAATCGTTAATATGTAAAGTAGAATATTCAATCACAAATCATCTCTGAATCAAACCTTAATTCTAATCACCAAAATTAAACAGTAATTCAAAATATATATCTCTCCAATTGAATTAAACAAATAGGATTCTCCAATCCAACCTATATGATTTCTCCAAGTAAATTAAACATATATGATTTCTCCAAGTACATTAAACATATATGATTTATCCAAGTAAATTAAACATATATGATTTCTCCAATCACAAAATCTTAAAGCAAATGAGTGTATGTTTTCGACATACCTCTGGTTAATTAATAGTCCCAAATAATCCCTAACTAACGTGTAAGAGGTCACTATGGGACACAACTTAACACATAATAATATACAAGCCTTTGAAGTCTGTCCCGTCTCCCCACACTGCTCAATTCCCCAGCTAGAAATGTACTGCCTTTTAACTATCAAATCTCCGGCTTATATATCATTTCTCGGACCAAGCTATCCAATGAGAAGGCAGGAAACAGGTACCGAAACCAATAAAACAGGATGCTGGTGTCAGCCATTCACAGACGAGGCCATGTGAGTGGTTGGGGCAGTAGGGAGAAGGGGGTTGGTTCCGCCTCGTTCAGTTGTTTCCCCCCAAACTTGGCTGGTTTCTCTCTCTCTCTCTCTCTGGTCACATAAGCAAGGTGAGTTGTTGCCCGGAGTTAATTGTAAAGTCACGTTCAACAGGTTGGTCTGGCCACATGACATCCGGTCGTTACGGATGTTAGAATATGTTTCAACCTTAAGTGATCTCTGACACTAGTATGGTGTGGGTAGTGGTAGTGAAATAAAGGTCTGTTATCTATATGTTTCATCCTTAAGTGATCTCTGACACTAGTATTGTGTGGGTAGTGGTGGTGTAATAAAGGACTGTATCTATATGTTTCAACCTTAACTGATCTCTGACACTAGTATTGTGTGGGTAGTGGTGGTGTACTAATGGACTGTTATCTATATGTTTCAACCTTAAGTGAACTCTGACACTAGTATTGTGTGGGTAGTGGTGGTGTATTAAAGGACTGTTATATATATGTTTCAACCTTAATTGATCTCTGACACTAGTATTGTGTGGGTAGTGGTGGTGTAATAAAGGTCTGTCTATATGTTTCAACCTTAAGTGATCTCTGACACTAGTATTGTGTGGGTAGTGGTGGTGTAATAAAGGACTGTTATCTATATGTTTCAACCTTAAGTGATCTCTGACACTAGTATTGTGTGGGTAGTGGTGGTGTACTAAAGGACTGTTATCTATATGTTTCAACCTTAAGTGATCTCTGACACTAGTATTGTGTGGGTAGTGGTGGTGTACTAAAGGACTGTTATCTATATGTTTCAAACTTAAGTGATCTCTGACACTAGTATTGTGTGGGTAGTGGTGGTGTAATAAAGGTCTGTTATCTATATGTTTCAACCTTAAGTGATCTCTGACACTAGTATTGTGTGGGTAGTGGTGGTGTACTAAAGGACTGTTATCTATATGTTTCAACCTTAAGTGAACTCTGACACTAGTATTGTGTGGGTAGTGGTGGTGTAATAAAGGCTGGTATCTATATGTTTCAACCTTAAGTGATCTCTGACACTAGTATTGTGTGGGTAGTGGTGGTGTAATAAAGGACTGTTATCTATATGTTTCAACCTTAAGTGATCTCTGACACTAGTATTGTGTGGGTAGTGGTGGTGTAATACTGGACTGTTATCTATATGTTTCAACCATAAGTGATCTCTGACACTAGTATTGTGTGGGTAGTGGTGGTGTTGTTGTTGTTGTTCCCCAAGCTGCCTGGCCGAACAGCCCCAAGGCGGGCACGGCCAAGGCCATAACCCAGTGCCCCCACAGAACCCTCCCTTCCGACCACAATAAAGCCTGGGTGACCGAAGCCAATCCATGGCGGGGAGCTGAGGAGGGTGCGGAAATGCCCGGGAAACCAAAGCCCCACCCAGGGGCCTGTGTCCCTCAGCAATTATGAAGAGAAAGTTGAGGGGCAAGGGAAAAATGTGACGCTTTGGCTTCCAATCTTGGTAGATTGGGAGGTCAATCCACGTTAGAGACGCCGTCACTTGAGATCTAGAAAATATATAAGTAAAAGGAACAGTCAGAGTAAGCTATGGATGTGGCAGAGATTGCTCAGTTCTCACTCTGATAGACCAGCCCATCACCACATGACTAGAACCCAATCCTCTCAGCATCAGCTAGGAAAGGCCCTAGAAAGCCGCCTTTGGCGGGGGGATAGTTCCCCTATTTCAACCCTTTTCGGGGTTGGGCACCCGCCGGTGGTGGTGTAATAAAGGACTGTTATCTATATGTTTCAACCTTAAGTGATCTCTGACACTAGTGTGGTGTGGGTAGTGGTGTTGAAATAAAGGACTTATCTATATGTTTCAACCTTAAGTGATCTCTGACACTAGTATTGTGTGGGTAGTGGTGGTGTAATAAAGGACTGTTATCTATATGTTTCAACCTTAAGTGATCTCTGACACTAGTATGGTGTGGGTAGTGGTAGTGAAATAAAGGACTGTTATCTATATGTTTCATCCTTAAGTGATCTCTGACACTAGTATTGCGTGGGTAGTGGTGCTGTAATAAAGGATGGTTATCTGTATGTTACAAAAATAGGGAAAATGGTCTTGAATGAGGAAGACAAAAATAGCATACAGTCCGACTTAAGCAAAACAATGGATTGGTCAGAAAAGTGGCACATGTACTTTAACCCTTCCATCTCGGTTGGCATCTTATACTCCCAACAGGACTTTCACCTCGGACCTCGGTAGGCCTCTTATACTACCGCTCTTGAAATATGAGATTTTGAAGATCGCGGGCTATTTATTTTGTTAAGAGGGAGCTTGCAGTGTACCCAAGCTCGCACTATGATGCAACGTCAGTTGTTATCGATCCGCCATCATGGTTACATTGGAAAACAATGAAAATCTTGTGTCCGATTCTGTGCCTAACTCTGCTGCGGCCCAACCAACACGTACGCCTAGGAATAATTAGAAGAAAGTGAAAACGAATGACATTCTAAGTCTTGGGGGTGTTTTGAGAATGTTAAGTGAATTAGATCATAAAGATTTGTCCGATATTGAAAAGCTTGAAAGTGATGTTGAAGAAACATTTGGGGGTGAAAACGATGGTGAGGAAGAAGTTCATGAAGATGCACATGAATTTCCAGGGTTTGAGAGTGATAGTGACAATGACAAAGACGATGAAGATGAGTGTAGTGCCAGGGAAAGTGAAAATAGTGACAATGAGAGTGAAAAACGTCCAGTGAGTGAGCTGGGAAGTGTGCTACCCTCATCGCCAGATACGACGCTAGATTCTCGCACCCCTGGTGCTCCCATAACCCCTTCCCCTGCCAAGGTAGCTAGTTATTTTTATAGAAAGGCTAGAAGAGAGAAAGAGGTCAGGCAGCAGAGAGAGATAGTGAGGAAGATGGGGGCGATGAATCACCGTAGTGAAAGTGACACTATAATAAATCGGTGAAAGAGTAAGTGACAAATAAAAACAGTGAGCGAAAGTGACACTCAAATATATATAATAATGCCTAAAAGTGACATAATAATAATAAGTGGAAGTGACACCTAAAACTGTGTATCATACACCCATAAATGCCATGCATAAATAGTGTGATTCTAATAAATAATAACCTAGGCCCTATTAGTAAGTGAAAATGACACATAGGAATGAATAACAAGTAATATTATGATAATAGTATCTAATACCATACCCATAAGTGCAAGTGACTTCCAAAATTGTGTACACAAATACAAACTGATATGCAATAATGCATAGCAAGCAATAATATTATAGTAATTAATAATAACTATAAAACAATCAAATTGCCACTGGTGCGACGAGTAACTTAGTGCTAGCCGGGGCCACGGCGACGCGTCTGAACATGGCCTGAATGATACGCATTAACACGCCATCTCACAACACCATAACAACATTGCCAGGCAACGTAGCAATGTCAGGTTCACGCCTAGATAACGACAACAGTAAGTTCTCCATTTTCCCATTGAGTTTGACACTTCTGCATGCTTTTAATGCTAAGGTGTAAAGATAAAGTGATATTGGCAAAAGCCCCGTGTCAGGGGTATAGGCGTGTACAATGACAGCCGAAGGCGGAGGGTTAATGTTGACAAATGCAAAATTTTGCACGTTGGTTCAAAACATAGATAGTATGATTATCAAAAGAAAGGACAACCAATAATAGCATACTCTAAGATTAAACATCTCTGGGTTATAATATCAGGAAACTTAAAATACTCAGAACAATGTGTGGCTTCGGCAAGTATAGCTAACAAACCCTTGGGATTTATCAAATTAAATTTTACCTATAAATGCGAAACATTATTTTGCCATTATTTACAAACATTGTTAGACCCAATCATGAATATGGCATTCAGTTTGGATCCCCGTATCTCAAGAAAGACATTAAAAAGCTCGAATTTGTACAGCGCAGAGCAACTAAACAAATTCCCTCTCTAAAAAAACAAGCCATATTATGAAAGATTAAAGACATTCAAAAAAGGAGGTTGCGAGGCCAACTTATCGAGTGTTTTAAGATACATAAATACAATTGGGAGGAGCGCGGGCGGGCTCTGACCGTTCGGCATGGACGTAGTCCAGCCACTGACGGTTCCACCAAATCCCATCACATCCCTGGTCCCGCGATACAGGATAAAACTGACGAAATTACTGTATTGTAGGGTTTTTCCCTTCGTGTTGCACGATCGTGGCAAGAGAACCCGTGGTCGTACAAGGATGGTTCAGGTGTCGTTGGAAAGCTCAATTATCGCCCTTTCACGGATACATAATTGTATTACGCTCTGGCTCTTCTTTATGCATGAAAAAGAGCATGGAATGAAGCTCGTTTATGGTAAATCTGCCCACTTGGCAGGTAGTAGCGTTACAAAACTAGCCGCTCGGGAGGTGTTTAGGTACTTGGCATTTAACGTAATTTCAATCATAGCTTGTCTTCATATATCTAAATTTATGAAGGATCCACCCCAGTGTTGTCATTCGGCACTAGGTTATCGTGATAGTTGTGGTTTATGGATTCCTTTCACTACAAATAGGGGCTTCAGTTTATTGATAACGAAACCAGTAGAGGATAGTATGCACCTTTGGTCCTCAGAGAGCCTGGAAGTTGCGTTAGAGCTCCGTCTGTTACAGTAGGCGGGTGTTGCGAGTAAGAGGCTACAAGGGTGCTGTATTATGATTAATACTTGTGTTGTCTAGGGACTAGTTGCCTCTTCTTCCAATTCGTAACACCATCCACTCTCCATCATTCTGACTATTGACCCAGCAACCAGACACTATTCCTTTCCCCTTATCTCTTCTCTAACTTCTTAACGTCACTTCTCCCATCATTACACATAGGATATGTTCTACCTGTAACACACTTCCCTGAGAAGTTGTAAACAAAATTCAGTAGACCAGTTCAAGAAGAGATATTTTGAATATGTATTGCCTTGCTATGCCTGTAGTGTTAATTAACTTATTAAACAATCACGGAAGGCCCAATCACAATATATGTAATGAACAAAAGTTATCTTAGGAAGGCATAACAAGTCAATAAATAATTCAAATTTTCAAATTCAAATTAGTTTATTGCCATGGAAAATCATTTACATTCATAGTGTCCAAGAAGTCTTACATAATATTCAAATACATATAAATAGTAGTTGTTGGCTGACAAATCTGTACACTAAAAAATGAAACAAAAATCCCATGACAATAAGGACAGATACCATAGGTATATGTGTCCTTATGTCTTGTACACTAAATTTAGTATAACGTGGAGTAAGATGTGCAGACAAATTGTAAAGTGCAAATAATGACTACGATATAATAATAATAATAATAATAATAATTATATATAAAGTTAATGAACGAGTGCAAAATAGTAATAAGAAGAACACACATATTTTAGCTTAGGAAGTGCATAGCAAATTATAGTAAGGCAAGAAGGCACGATAGCACTCTCCGAAGCTTACGTTAAATTACATGTCACCAATATACAAGATTGTAGAACAAACAAGAGCCGTGTCATAGTCAGTACAGGGTCAGCTGCTGAACAAAGGGTCGGCGGAACAAGCCCACACTGTCAAAATGTTATTGGTAGATGTCAAATCCGGTCAACTTGACCTAGCAATTTGTGACAAACTCCTATTGTTAGTGGCCACCCCTCCTCAGGAATTACGGCGTCTCTCTCTCTCTCTCTCTCTCTCTCTCTCTCTCTCTCTCTCTCTCTCTCTCTCCTGGATAAGGTTTACTGAGGTGAAGAATATATGTGATTACATTTTCCTTCTGTGAACACGATCTTCTAAAAATACAGACGATACAATGAAGATGTCAGAAGGCGAACGTTACTCAATTGATAAATATTTCAGATGAGTGCAACGTCGCGGAAGGGAGGTAAACATGTGGGAAACAGGACAAATGTTAGAATAATCCGTCAAGTGAGAGAGAGAGAGAGCATTGGAATTAGACGCCAGTCATAAGCCAAAACATCGTACAAATAATAAATGGAGGGAATTGTCGTGATTGGCTGCGATCAAAGCCGGATATGTAGCCTATAAAAGGAGCCAGGATAGATGATAGGTAAGGCATTGGTAATGGTGTTGTAATTTATTGGTTATAACGTCATTGATTATATATATTACATACTATCGCGAAATAAAACAAAATATAATATGTTTGAATTGCTAAAATTGAACTATAAAACGACAGAATGAAGACATCATATATGCGTTGTCTGAGATAACATATATACAGTAAACAGTCAAGGTATATAAAGCTAAGGATGAATAATAATGTGGATAAGGGCCTATATATGAATAGAATCCTACTGTATGCTTACTAAGATCAATATAAACTATATTCTGGCTCACATAAGGTAGCTTAGGTTTTATGAAGATGGTTTAGTGATGGTGATACCTGACACCTTGTATCATGTCCAGAGTTAAAACATAGCATCGTGGATAAAGCTTTGTTGATATACCCCTGCTAGTATATATATGTAATATATATATATACATATATATACTGTATATATATATATATATATATATATATATATATATATAATTATAATACAAATAATTACCTGTCTGGTTACCAAATTGCACCCGTATCTCCTCCATCGAGGATTCACAAGCACTTGCCCTTCTTTAATCAACCAGATACCATTACCCATCCCTCTTGCTCATGAGGAGACTGTAACCTCTGGCAATATCCCAGAAAAAATATGTTCAGTCTGAGCGGGGATTGAACGCGAGACTGCAAGATGGGACGCAGAGACCCTATCAACTAAGCCAGCCAGAACGCTATATATACATACGGTATATATATATATATAAATATATATATAATATATATATATATGATTCAACATATTACATCAAACCCATTTATCTACATGTGATTTAATAACTACATGTTCACATTATATAAATTATACATCTCTGCCTTATCTTATAACCACACTAACCTATGTAAATCAGCCATGGATCAATACAGTAATAACAGCCTTAATAATAATGTTAATCATTGGAAACTAACGTAAAGAGGAGAATAGAAGGTATCAGGCGACCACAACAGACAATAATAAAGCAACGTTAACAAAACCATATAAGTGAATAATGACAATCTGTACAAGTGCCAAAATGGTGAGAAATGTTGATGTTGTATATTTGTCAGATACAGCAAACTGATCAGTGAAACGTCTATTTCTAGACTTGGGAGCATATGAGTGTGTAGACGTGTAAAAGAAACATATGGCAAATACGGAGGGATACTGGCACGATATACAGTATACTGTATTGTGCAGATGACACAAGATGGAGATATATTGTTGCAATATATTGGGACACTGGGCGTCCAATGGTTGAACGACAGTAACGGAATGATAGGAAAAAATGTGTGTGTGTGAGAGAGAGAGAGAGAGAGAGAGAGAGAGAGAGAGAGAGAGAGAGAGAGAGAGAGAGAGAGAGAGAGAGAGAGAGAGAGAGAGAGAGAGAGAGAGAGAGAGAGATAAAGAGAGAGAGAGAGAGAGAGAGAGTTATTATAGTGCAGTTAATTATCAGAATACATTATCAGATATTACGGTTAACCTGAAAGGTGTCCCATTTTTGGTATTGATCCTCAATAATGCTTTGGTTTATTCAAGTTGGTGTATCATTAGTTTTCAAATGGTCACATTGTCATTAATGCATTTTTAATATTGATAAATTTAGATGAAGAACTCAGTGATAGCATGTGCGAGAGAAAATATATGGGTCCATAATAGGTGAGACAGTAAAGGGGAAGTGAAGGTCAGGTCAGGTGAAGGTATTGAGAAATAAGCCTTTACAGCGGCATGATAGTGGACAGCTTACGAATAAGGAACAATGGTAAACGATAACACTATTAAATATACTTAATAGAACAAGGGTGAGGATGCATATATACATAACTATACAAAAGAAAAGCTGAAATAACACAATAAGATATATTATAATGATTAAGTACTGCCAGAAGGAAGGAGAGAGAAAAGATAAAGTTGGAAAAGGGCAATTAACATTAACCAAGTGAGGCAAAGGATGGAGATGAAGACGGACTTGCAACACTAAAGACCAGGGACAACACACCAAGGATGATGATGAAATAAACAAACAAGCTAGAAACAAGATTATATTACATAGTGGAGATATATATATATATATATATATATATATATATATATATATATATATATATATATATATATCCAGAATATGGAATGATTCAGGGGTAAGACACACCAACAACAACAAAGGAATAGTACACCAGAACGAAACACAAGAAAATAGAAAGAGAGCAATATAAAAACGTCCGAAATATATCAAAACAACAAGCATTAGAAGAACGAAATAATGCTGGAATAAACAAATGTATACAGTACAGAAAATCAATAGGAATGTCAAATATACCATAGTTATATGGAAACTAACCATAGCTGTATGTACAATTAACTAAATTATAAAAGAACTAATCTCCACTCATAGCAATCCATTTTCCCAAACCCTAACACTTTCTAAAAATGTGAAGGAATTGGGCAGAACAATAATATTGACAAAACAATATAATATTACAAATATTTATATAAGTTCATGATATTCCATAAATACGTATTGGAACATTTATTATGTAAAGCAATGGGGGATCAAAGGTTCTAAATCAAACAGGGATATTACAATAACTATCAATAACATTTAACATATTCATTACATACTGCATAGTCCTTTAGTGAAAGTAGTCACCAACATTTATGTTTAACAGTATATAACACTTAGTTCTAATGCCTTGTTAATTGTCGTGAGGTTATGCTCCCTACCACTCTGTCTTCTTTGTCTGAGAATTTATTAAGCAACCAGTAAAATACATAGTGAATATCCAGTAAGCTAAACTCGAATTAATCAATTCACAAGTTTTAAGAAATGTTATAGCCCAAAAAAACACTTAACAATGAACAGTGCCACACCCTGTAGGTATATGAGTGCTGAAACAGCATGTTTAATTAATGTATACATTACCAAGTTAGACAAACAGTGGGACCAACACCAGTTCTTATTGGAATCTCTTGTAGTGCCAGGTGAAATTATATGATTCTCACTTGTTTATTTTACCGCAGACTAGAGCTTCAATTAGATATATTCTATACATTGACTATGATTGGGTACAAATAGCGCTCAATACTTTACAATAGGCTACATAGTATAAGGACGCTGTCAACTAGCATAAACACATGGCCGGCCTAATTTGAAATTACTGTGGGAAAGGTGCAGAAACAGATATCAAACGAGTCGTGACAAAGTATTACTAAGGTGCCGCAATGTAACATGTTCAAATTGATTCAACCCAAATTTTGAAGGTTCAATCGACATTTCATCATCGAAATTGACTGGCCACTAGAAAGACTAACCTCACCAGCACTACTCACACAAAGGAGTTCTTCCAACTGCATCACCACCACTACCACTATAAACAACACCACCACAATCATCTACACCATTGTCACCTGTCTTACCACACCCATCAGTAACACCTTTAAAACTGTAAAACCACACATAACTTCTCTCCCACCACACACTAACTCTCACCTGAATACCAAATCATCACACACAAATTTCCCCCAGTACCATTATCATCCCCAAACTGCGGTATATATTCTGATCCATCAAACTCTTCCTTTGCGCAACCATAAACACCACTAACTATTTCCTTTCCCTTCAGTCCACCAACTTCTCCGCTCCACTCAACCATCGTCTTCACTTCTTCCAGTCATCTGTTTCTCCTTCCCATATTTCCCTTCTCTCAAATATCTTTCTTTTCTCTCCAACACCCTCTCCTTACATCGCCAACCTTGGCCTCCTCACACTACCACCATCTTCTTTTCATTCATGCATGAGCTCTTTAGCGTAATCCGTAAGATTGAAAATATTTGTTTCTATGTGTATGAAGGAGACGAGAGGCAAAGCTGCCTGTAACAAGTGTCTCCCCCCAAGTTGACAGTTACAAAAAAACAGTTGTGGGTGTATTGGAAAGACGTGTGGTGTGCGTGTTTAGTGCAATGAAATGTATAGGAGGAAAAGGTGTTTGTGAGACCTAGCTGGATTACTCTATGTGTATGTTAAGCAGAAACAATGGGGCAAGCAGAATGTACTACATTATCACCTGTTAGCGTATCAGTGGGTCATTATATCAACAAAGCTTTATCCACGATGATATGTTTTAACTCTGGACATGATACAAGTGTCAGGTATCACCATCACTAAAACATCTTCATAAAACCTAAGCTACCTTATGTGAGCCAGAATATAGTTTATATTGATCTTAGTAAGCATACAGTAGGATTCTATTCATATATAGGCCCTTATCCACATTATTATTCATCCTTAGCTTTATATACCTTGACTGTTTACTGTATATATGTTATCTCAGACAACGCATATATGATGTCTTCATTCTGTCGTTTTATAGTTCAATTTTAGCAATTCTAACATATTATATTTTGTTTTATTTAGCGATAGTATGTAATATATATAATCAATGACGTTATAACCAATAAATTACAACACCATTACCAATGCCTTACCTATCATCTATCCTGGCTCCTTTTATAGGCTACATATCCGGCTTTGATCGCAGCCAATCACGACAATTCCCTCCATTTATTATTTGTACGATGTTTTGGCTTATGATTGGCGTCTAATTCCAATGCTCTCTCTCTCTCTCACTTGACGGGTTATTCTAACATTTGTCCTGTTTCCCACATGTTTACCTCCCTTCCGCGACGTTGCACTCATCTGAAATATTTATCAATTGAGTAACGTTCGCCTTCTGACATCTTCATTGTATCGTCTGTATTTTTAGAAGATCGTGTTCACAGAAGGAAAATGTAATCACATATATTCTTCACCTCAGTAAACCTTATCCAGGAGAGAGAGAGAGAGAGAGAGAGAGAGAGAGAGAGAGAGAGAGACGCCGTAATTCCTGAGGAGGGGTGGTCACTAACAATAGGAGTTTGTCACAAATTGCTAGGTCAAGTTGACCGGATTTGACATCTACCAATAACATTTTGACAGTGTGGGCTTGTTCCGCTGACCTTTTGTTCAGCAGCTGACCCTGTACTGACTATGACACGGCTCTTGTTTGTTCTACAATCTTGTATATTGGTGACATGCAATTTAACGTAAGCTTCGGAGAGTGCTATCGTGCCTTCTTGCCTTACTATAATTTGCTATGCACTTCCTAAGCTAAAATATGTGTTTTCTTCTTATTACTATTTTGCACTCGTTCATTAACATTATATATAATTATTATTATTATTATTATTATTATTATTATTATTGTATCGTAGTCATTATTTGCACTTTACCATTTTTCTGCACATCTTACTCCACGTTATACTAAATTTAGTGTACAAGACATAAGGACATATATACCTATGGTATCTGTCCTCATTGTCATGGGATTTTTGCTTAATTTTTTTAGTGTACAGATTTTTCAGCCAACAACTACTATTTATATGTATTTGAATATTATGTAAGACTTCTTGGACACTATGAATGTAAAAGATTTTCCATGGCAATAAACTAATTTGAATTTGAAAATTTGAATTATTTATTGACTTGTTATGCCTTCCTAAGATAACTTTTGTTCATTACATATATTGTGAATGGGCCTTCCGTGATTGTTTAATAAGTTAATTAACACTACAGGCATAGCAAGGCAATACATATTCAAAATATCTCTTCTTGAACTGGTCTACTGATTTTTGTTTACAACTTCTCAGGGAAGTGTGTTACAGTAGAACATAATTATCTTATGTGTAATGATGGGAGAAGTGACGTTAAGAAGTTAGAGAAGAGATAAGGGGAATGGAATAGTGTCTGGGTGCTGGGTCAATAGTCAGAATGATGGAGAGTGGATGGTGTTACGAATTGGAAGAAGAGGCAACTAGTCCCTAGACAACACAAGTATTAATCATAATACAGCACCCTTGTAGCCTCTTACTCGCAACATCCGCCTACTGTAACAGACGGAGCTCTAACGCAACTTCCAGGCTCTCTGAGGACCAAAGGTGCATACTATCCTCTACTGGTTTCGTTATCAATAAACTGAAGCCCCTATTTGTAGTGAAAGGAATCCATAAACCACAACTATCACGATAACCCAGTGCCGAATGGCAACACTGGGGTGGATTCCTTCATAAATTTAGATATATGAAGACAAGCTATGATTGAAATTACGTTAAATGCCAAGTACCTTAACACCTCCCGAGCGGCTACTTTTGTAACGCTACTACCTGCCAAGCTGGCATATTTACCATAAACGAGCTTCATTCCATGCTCTTTTTCATGCATAAAGAAGAGCCAGATCGTAATACAATTATGTATCCGTGAAAGGGCGATAATTGCGCTTTCCAAGGACAACTGAACCATCCTTGTTCTCTTGCCACGATCTTGCAACACGAAGGGAAAAACCCTACAATACAGTAATTTTGTCAGTTTTATCCTGTATCGCGGGACCAGGGATGTGGTGGGATGTGGTGGAACCGCCAGTAGCTGGACTACGTCCATGCCGAACGGTCAGAGCCCGCCCGAGCTCCTCCCAATAGTATTGTATGTATCTTAAAACACTCGATAAGTTGGCCTCGCAACCTCCTTTTTTGAATGTCTTTAATCTTTCATAATATGGCTTGTTTTTTTAGAGTGGGAATTTGTTTAGTTGCTCTGCACTGTACAAATTCGAGCTTTTTAATGTCTTTCTTGAGATACGGGGATCCAAACTGAATGCTATATTCAAGATTGGGACTAACAATGTTTGTAATTAATGGCAAAATAATGTTTCGCATTTATAGGTAAAATTTAATTTGATAAATCCCAAGGGTTTGTTAGCTATACTTGCCGAAGCCACACATTGTTCTGAGTATTTTAAGTTTCCTGATATTATAACCCAGAGATGTTTAACCTTAGAGTATGCTATTATTGGTTGTCCTTTCTTTTGATAATCATACTATCTATGTTCTGAACCAACGTGCAAAATTTTACATATGTCAACATTAACCCTCCGCCTTCGGCTGTCACTGTACGCGCCTATACCCCTGACACGGGGCTTTTGCCAATATCACTTTATCTTTACACCTTCATACATAAGCATTAAAAGCATGCAGAAGTGTCAAACTCAATGGGAAAATGGAGAACTTACTGTTGTCGTTATCTAGGCGTGAACCTGACATTGCTACGTTGCCTGGCAATGTTGTTATGGTGTTGTGAAGATGGCGTGTTAATGCGTAACATTCAGGCCATGTTCGGACGCGTCGCCGCGGCCCCGGCTAGTACGCACTAAGTTATTCGTCGCACCAGTGGCAATTTGATTGTTTTATAGTTATTATTAATTACTATAATATAATTGCTTGCTATGCAATATTGCATATCAGTTTGTATTTGTGTACACAATTTTAGATGTCACTTGCACTTATGGGTATGGTATTAGATACTATTATCATAATATTACTTGTTATTCATTCCTATGTGTCATTTTCACTTACTAATAGGGCCTAGGTTATTATTTATTAGAATAACACTATTTATGCGTGGCATTTATGGGTGTATGATACACAGTTTTAGGTGTCACTTCCACTTATTATTATTATGTCACTTTTAGGCATTATTATATATATTTGAGTGTCACTTTCGCTTACTCTTTCACCAATTTATTATAGTGTCACTTTTACTACGGTGATTCATCACCCCCATCTTCCTCACTATCTCTCTCTGCTGCCTGACCTCTTTCTCTCGTTTAGCCTTTCTATAAAAATAACTAGCTACCTTGGCAGGGGAAGGGGTTATGGGAGTACCAGGGGTGCGAGAATCTAGCGTCGTATCTGGCGATGAGGGTAGCACACTTCCCAGCTCACTCACTGGACCTTTTTCACTCTCATTGTCACTATTTTCACTTTCCCTGGCACTACACTCATCTTCATCGTCTTTGTCATTGTCACTATCACTCTCAAACCCTGGAAATTCATGTGCATCTTCATGAACTTCTTCCTCACCATCGTTTTCACCCCCAAATGTTTCTTCAACATCACTTTCAAGCTTTTCAATATCGGTCAAATCTTTATGATCTAATTCACTTAACACTCTCAAAGCACCCCCAGGACTTAGAATGTCATTCGTTTTCACTTTCTTCTAATTATTCTTAGGCGTACGTGTTGGTGGGGCTGCGGCAGAGTTAGGCATAGAATCGGACACAAGAATTTCATTGTTTTCCAATGTAACCATGATGGCGGATCGATCATAGTGCGAGCTTGGGTACACTGCAAGCTCCCTCGTATTCAATCTTCAAAATCTCATATTTCATGCGCGGTAGTATAAGAGGCCTACTAAGGTCCGAGGTGAAAGTCCTGTGGGGAGTATAAGATGCCAACCGAGATGGAAGGGTTAAAGCACATGTGCCACTTTTCTGACCAATCCATTGTTTTGCTTAAGTCGGACTGTATGCTATTTTTGTCTTCCTCATTCAAGACCATGTTCCCTACTTTTGTAACATACAGATAACCATCCTTTATTACAGCACCACTACCCACGCAATACTAGTGTCAGAGATCACTTAAGGTTGAAACATATAGATAACAGTCCTTTATTACACCACCACTACCCACACAATACTAGTGTCAGAGATCACTTAACCCTCTGACGACCATATGACGCAGAGGTTGCCAGATTAGCAATAAGAAATAGAGTGCTCTCACTCTTATAATTACCTCTCCAAAATTAGTTTTCTGCCCACAGCTAACTCAAAGACAACTGCAGAGGTTAAAGTAACTAAACTAAAGGTTTCTAAATACCCCTGATGGTAACAAAGGTTTAAAAAAACAAAACAAAAAAACATCTATATTCCAACTACTCCCTCTCGGGCATAGGCTGAGAGCCTGTACATTCCACCGCTCAACACGGTGAAGCCTGTGAGGTCTTGTTCCAGTCTGGGGAGTGAGACATGCGAAGCATCCATCATGGCTCGAAGCAGCTCCATCTCTGAAGCGGATGGTTGCTTCGCTCAAGTGCTTCCTTGTCTCACCCTCCAGACTCAGACCCTCACTCTCAGAACGCCACCTATTGAGCAGTGAACTCACTAGGCATTGTCCCCCTGTAACATATTTTGAATATGGGAATATTCATACAGTGTTATTTAATCAGGGAACAATGAGGGTATTTTTTTGGCATTTCGGTGGGCTTTGTGGTAATGCACTGATACTAGGTACAGCACAAATTCAATCCCAATAAGATCACTTAAGGTTGAAACATATAGATAACAGTCCTTTATTACACCACCATTACCCACATAATACTAGTGTCAGAGATCACCACCACTTCAATACACCTTGAATAAAGTTAACTAACCTTATGTGGGCCATAATAGAGTAAGTCGGTCATCATTAATAAGTTATGTTGGCTACTTGTGTAGGCGATTAACCAGTCATTGATCCTGTCTAGAAATATTCGAAATACACTTGGGGTGAACGGAATCTTCTTATTAATTTTTTATCTAATCTTTGCATTTAGTAGGTTCACGTAATCAGTTGCAGGGTTCAAAATGTATCAGAATGTGTTACTATATTATTTTGTCCATAGTCACTGGTTCCTTTCTGACCTTTTCAGTGTTGACATGGACAAGTCATTCCCCAGTCAAATCTAAATGTGTGGAGTAAATTTATAAAATAGCGGTCATCTGATTGAAAGGGTTAAGAGTATGACCCCCCAGAGACACCCTTACCTTTTCTTGCTCAGACACCAAAATGTAGTAATATAATATGCTATGGAGGATTTATGGCTATTTAGTTCACCACATTTCTATCTCTTTCCCTCTCACTCTCACTCTCACTCACTCAATCCAACTCTTTCTTGCTCTGACACACACCATCTCTCTCTCTCTCTCCCTATCTTTCTATCTCTCGCTTGACCACAATTGTACAACTACCTATTGATAATATTCACCTCGCTTACGAAAAAAGAAGAGATAGTTTGATTCCGTCCAAGATTTGGAAGAGTAGTTATAAAGAGAGGGCATCATCGTTGGTGCCTCCCGAGCGGCCATACTGTGACTGATCCGTCATTGTTATGTTGGCAGTGTACGGCGTCGTCTGTCCAGACCATAATCGTTATGTTGAGCCGGGTTTGGTCGGTGAAGGGGTCGGGGAGGAGGAGTGAGGGGGGGGGGGGGATAGGGGGGAGCTTGAAATAAGAGATACGAAATGAGAGAGAGAAAGTGTGTTGTGGGGTATAATTTACGTTAAGGGGGGCTACAACGTCGTCTCCTTGGGTCCCACCCATTCTATTTACACGGTCCTATAGTAGTACTATAGGACCTCTATTAGTCGGACTGGGCGAGGGTTGGTGGTGATGGTGGGTCTTACTAGGAGGGAACAACTTGTGAGAGAAGGTATCGTATTTCTTGGCGATGTTCCTTGACAAACCCCATCATTGTCGTTAGTAATTATTAGAGTTTTACTGCAGTCTTAACCAGTCAATACAATACGCTAGTTGTTACAATTGGAAGGAGAAACATTGGATCATTCTTGAAGTAGTAGTTGCAATAACAGCTACTAGCATATGCTATTAACTGGCTATTAATTAATACGGTATAAACTATAGTAATTGCCAGGTACATTGATGTGATGTGTCTGGGAATATATACAGAAGGAAGCTGGGATACATGACAGGATGATAAAGAATGGTCCTGTTATGCTATTCATTGTGATCTACATTAGACAAGGTCATAGTGATGCTAGTAAGCAGAATTGTGTACAGTAATATTTCCTAATTATAATAATTACATTACGAGTAATAACGAAGGATCGGTATATTTACATATGTTGTCTATGTTTTTGAAGGAGACAAAGGGTAGACCTGCCTGTAGCTGCTCCCCCACGTCATAAGATAAGGTAAAGACAGATTGAGGTAGAGAGTTCCAGGATTCGCTTCTTGAGTGGAAATATAACTGGGATAAAGAGATGGAGAGAATAGAGAAGCGAATGTGTTGAAAGGCGAGTGCCCCGAAATCTCCGTAAGGGAGGAAGTATATAATTATACACTGAGAAAGCTCTGAAGAATACTTATTAAAGTAGTAGCCTTTGAAGACAAATGCAACATAGCGGCATGTAGAGAATAAGTAAGAAGAGGTGAGTTGATGAGGCAAAATTTCTTGGACTAACCATTTGCGAAGTTCGGTATGGATGGAACCTCTCCACACATGTGAACAGTGCACGATACATGGGCGCACTGTGTCCCTGTACAGAACAAGAAGCTGTGCAGTGGTGAGAACACACAGATACAGTTGCAAACACATAATATCTGGGAAGCTGTTCCTACAGGAGCGGTAATATGATCTATCCAAGAAAGGTCAGATGAAAATGAATTACCAAGTCTATTGAGAGAAGATGAAGAGTTGATTTGTGTATTGTTGAAGAGAAAGGAATAGTCATGTGGAATACTGTGATGGGTAGATAGATGAAGTCATTTGTTTTTGGAAGCATTGACACTGACAAAGGTTTTCTCTGACCCAAGACGATTAGAGGATAAGATGTGTATCCAACATTATCATTGTCTCAAAACCTAGTATTTTAAGTATCTATAAAGCACCTCATTTCATAAAATAATAATAGAGCTAAATGAACATGCCTCACTCAATAAACATGACATCATTAAATATCATGGTCACAGTGGCCAAGTGCGCTTAATCTCTGTATTGGGAGCGCTAGCTCTGGTGTCGGTGACTCGATACCACGCGCCGGCAGGTGGAAGTTATCTCAAAACCCTTTCCTGGCCGTGAAGGCTTGGTCTCGACTGATCACCTAGGTCCTAGGGGGACCCATAAAGTCTCCTGCCCACGTTTTACTTCCTCGGGGGTATGTTGACGCGCTTGCTAGCAGCCAGGATCAGTCTGTTGATCCCTTAGGATAAGATCTAGGTTAAGTCTGTGTATTTTTATCCTCATTGGCTGCTGGCTTGAAATTGATTATAATTATTCATATTATTATTATTATTATTATATTTATTATCATTATTAGTATTATTATTATTATATTGAATCGATTTAACCCGGGAACGGTGCCGAGACTTTTAAGAGGTTGTACTGGGCGAAGGCAACAGGACTCTTAAGATCCAAGGCCTAAAAAAATAAAATAAAAATAAAAAACCCAGTGGCACTCAAATCAAAGGAATATGAGATCAAATGAGATAATTCCCCTCCATACCTTCTATCACTCCTCCACATATGTCAAACCCCCCTCCCCCCCAATTTTAAGTATCACCTATTTTTCCTCTTATTCCCTTGTTTATTGGTTTATTTTCCATGCCAATATCCCCCACCCAGTTTCAAGGTCGTGTAGGATGCAAATAGAGATCGTGGCAAGAGAGAAAATTCACTTACAAAGAGTCAATGTCGATCAATAAGTGAGAGAAGGAGGGTGTGTGCTGCACCGGCTCATCTCTCATGAATGAACCGGTCGACAATATTTTGTTATTTTCACCCCCAAATACTATTTCCACTTGTTTTATTGTTGTTACATGTTAACCCCTGTCAAACGGGGATATTTGTAACTTCTACTACCTGGCAGGCGAGCATATTTACCCTAAACGAGCTTCATTCCATGCTCTTTTTCATGCATAAACAAGAGCCAGAGCGTAATACAATTATGTATCCGTGAAAGGGCGATAATAGAGGTTTCGAATGACACCTGAATCATCCTTCTATGACCACGGGTTGTCTTACAACGATGTTGCAACACTAGGGCAAAAACCCCTAAAATACGGTAATTTCCTGAGATTTTACCCTGTCTAGCGAGGCGAGGGATGTGTAGGGGTGTGGTAAGGACGCCAGTTACCTCGCTAGGCCCAGGCCAAACGGTCAGAGCCCGCCTGCGGTCCTTCCAACGCGTGGACTCTCTCTCAGAGCCGATAATGTGCTCAACATCCCTTGCTACATAAGTCGGGACCCGCGGGATAGGACATGGTTCTCTCACTCGACATAAGTCGAGACCCGTGGCTTGAGTGTTGATATCTTCATATTAA
The DNA here is from genome assembly GCA_032716605.1 of Paralithodes platypus. NCBI lineage: Eukaryota > Metazoa > Arthropoda > Malacostraca > Decapoda > Lithodidae > Paralithodes > Paralithodes platypus. The sequence goes on from CM064578.1 coordinate 21,177,855, forward strand.
ACGTAAAATAGGCGCATATGGTTAAGTAATAACGATATATATCGGATAATTACAATATTAGTCGGGAATCTATGAAAATATCCCCGCCTGGTGGCAACTTTTTAATACCATAGGTTTGCTGTTTAAAGGTTAAGCCGATTATTATTTGTATTATTATAATAATTGTTATTATTTTTATTATTATTATTATTATTATTATTATTTTTATTACTATTATTATTATAATGAATCTTTTTGAGCAGCTAATGCTAACTCAATACATCAACATACTGTATAATCCAAATCTGATGTTATCAATAAAGGTGAAAAACAAATTTGCCCGCAATACATCAACCCATGATCTGATTCAGACACAAATAATAAAGTTAAACAACTTCAATACACTCAATATATCTTCAGGTAATCCACTCCAAGCACTATTAGAAATACAATATGAGTAATTCCCCTCAATATACCTACACTTACTTTAAGAGCTTACTAACAGAGCAGCAATACAATGTTTAACAAATGAACAGGTGGGATACTCCCAATATTTGTCCCTCCCCGCCAGCCATCCGTTGGTCTGTACAGAGATAGTATGGCAGGGGCTACAGCTGGATAACGTCACTGTTAAAAGTATCACTTGCTTTGTTGCCCGCTCAGAATTAGAGATCCTCTAGTAAGAGAAATCGGAATTCAGAAAACCACGATCCTCAAAATACTGCACCAGTATTACCGAATGGTTTTTTTCTTTCTATGAGAGTGAGGGAGACAAAAGGCAGAACTGCCTGTGGCAAGTGCCTCCGCCAGACTTGAAAGAGTGACAGGGCCAAAATCAAGGAATGTTCGGGCCAAAATGCCTGGACTTATGGAGTTTGAAGCAAGTTAAGTCATAGCAAGAGGGAAAGACTGATTTTGGGAGAGATATCTAGAGCTCACTCTTGGGTTGAGGAGTTGCACAGAGTAGGGGTGGAATTATGTTGCAAGACGGGTGCTACGTGCTCTACGAAGAGGGGGTGGTATACACTGGGAGAGCTCTGAGGAACACTGATTATTGCAATAGCGATAGAATAGAGAGAGGATGCAATAATGCGGCAAAGAGAGAGAGAGAGACTGCAGAGAATTGGTGAGTGGACGTGAGTTAATGAGACGGAAAGCTTTCTTTTCTACTTTGTTTAGAAGTGCTGTGTGAGAGAATTTTCCGCACACCAAAATGCCAAAAAAATACCCTCATTGTTCCCTGATTAATTAAATAGCATTGTATGAATAATGCCATATTAAAAATATGCTACAGGGGGGCAATGCCTAGTGAGTTAATTGCTCAATAGGTGGCATTCTGAGAGAGAGGGTCCGAGTCTGGGGGATGAGACGGTGAAGCGCAGAGGCGAGGCAGCTTCAGAGATGGAGTTGCTTCGAGTCGTGAATGGGTGCTTCGTATGTCTCACTCTCTAGGCTGGAACAAGACCTCATGGGCCTCAGTGGTGAAGTGTACGGGCTCTCAGCCTATGCTCGTGAGGGAGTAATTGGAATATAGAAAACAAAAAACATGAACTCACTGTACCCCTGTACAGAGCAAGAAGCTGCGAAAGGGTGAAGAACCCCTGGAGACAGTTGACCACACCCAGATTATGGGAAGCTGCTTTAGCAAGAGTGGTAATATGATCTTTCTAATATTATTTTTATTAATCTCACCACCACACCCCCAATGAAATTAATTAAAGTATATATGATCCACCGGGATTCGAACCCGGGTTATCACACACATATTTTTGCCACCTTAACCATTACACCACCAGGACGGTTAAAGGTTTATGCACACGCCTACGACTTATTATCCATTCTCGAATACAGGATATTAATCTAATCATGTTCATATTCCCAACCGCACTATGGTAGCCTACTGTTTAAGTGAGAGGAAAGAATATTCATGGGGCACAGATCATATAGACCGGCCTCTCGAAGAAATATCCCTAAACCTACTAATAATATTATTTTTATTAATCTCACCACCACACCCCCAATGAAATTAATTAAAGTATATATGATCCACCGGGATTCGAACCCGGGTTATCACACACATATTTTTGCCACCTTAACCATTACTCAGAGAGATCAGAAGAACATGAGACACCGAGAATATTAAGAGATGATGACGGGTTAGTTTGTATGTTGTTGCAGAGTAGGTCATAGTCTTCTGGAATGGGGCGACGAGTAGACAGATGGAGAAATTGAGTTTTGGAAGCATTGCAAGTAACAAGGTTTTCCCAGCCCCAATTAGCGATAGTAGAGATATCAGAATAGAGGTGCTTTATGGCCTCCTTACGCAAGAATGTGAATTACAGTATGTTGATGGTCACCCCGGCGGAAGTTGGCTGACCACTGTTACTATAGGGTTCCAACTGGGAATCGGTGTTTAGGGAGTTCAGCTGACAAATAGTCCAGGGCTCGACTACCATATAGATTAAAATTAAAGTGATAAAGTTATTGAGCCGCGAGTGGATTGCAATGGAGAGAGAGAGTTAAATAAAGTTACATATATACTCTGACTACACAGACATCACGGTCCCTACTAGGCAGTCCGGACTTAATTCTACCTTGGGATTTGCCACAAAGTGGAAGGTACAGACAGCAAAACAGAAGGCTATCTCTCCACCCACCAATCCTTTCGAACTTGGTTCGGCATGAATTTTAGTTTGGGAAACAAGGTTACTAGCAAAATATAAATATTTCTTCTAGGAATTTCATAATTAATAGCGAAGTTGAGAAGTATTGTATACTAATGATACTTATTATATTTGTGTATGTTATATTTATTTATTTATTAATGTTTTCACATATAATCCCCCAGCATCTAACCTCCTTTTAATGTGTCAATTGTATTACATTGTAGAGAGAGAGAGAGAGAGAGAGAGAGAGAGAGAGAGAGAGAGAGAGAGAGAGAGAGAGAGAGAGAGAGAGAGAGAGATAATACGTAGACAGAGCTCTCGAATTAATTTAAAATCAATAGTAATTGAGTCTACATTGTACCCAGCTAAATATATTGAGTGGAGTATAGAACAGAGTGAAACAAAAACACAACATCGAGGAGCTCATAGGATGAGGATAAGAAACAAAAATTAATACAAGATCCATCTACAACTCTTCCACGAGGAAGAATATGGTGAAGAAAGGTACAGAATTAGCAAGGATGATATCGCCAGTAGAAACATATATTACTGTAGAATATGAACAAAATGGGTGTTCGGACGATATAAAAGGACCTCATGACCAACACAAAACTTATCCACGACGAAGAGTAAATATAAAACCAGAATTGGAGAAGAGTACATGAGATTGATGAGCATACACTCGAAACAAATGGCGTGGAGAGGAGTGTAAAGGAACTCATCGCACTTCCATACAACACCAGGATCCGAACAGTTCGTTCCAAAGGTATTTGTGGACACCAATTGGCAGTGCCGTATTTTGTCGGTGGGGTAATGAAGTGGTTCATATACTGTAGGCGAGGGTATTTTACACCACCACCAACTTCACCACAACATGTAGTGCTTTCCTCTATTGGTATGTGTGTGTATATGTGTGGTTATGTTTATGTACCCTTGGGGATATACAGTCACTCAATTTACAGATTTAAGCATTAATTAAGATATATAAACACATTAAACAAGTCAATATAATATGTATTATTAATTGCATAGGAAAACATATGTACAGTATATAGCTATTTGAATGCACAAAACACATACGCAGACTTAATAATGTCCTAAAACTGATTTGGTTGGGTTGAATATATGTGTATGTGTGCTTCTAAATATGGATAGACCACATACGTACAAAAACGCAAACATACACCATATTTAAACACACACATTATAGGTTTGAGTCCCGGAGGGAAGAATGAAAACCTAATATTAAGTAGTGGCCCCGGAATCATTGACGATATGCCTATTATATAATAGCACTCTTTTAAACCCTTGCGCCGCATTTTTGAAACACCCGCCACAGAGAGACAAGAGAGGCCACGCATCGTAAGGGTACGCTAATTATCTTACGGAATTGTCCTTATGATCGGGTACTCACTACAAACTTGTTTTGTAAAAAATATAATAGAAAAATTAACATAAGAATTGCTATAACCAAGCTTCCCAACTTTGTGGATGTTGTCCTGTGTGCTCCCAGAAGCTGAATCCTAGTGTCATCTCGCACCTCAATGATAATTCAAGACTCACTTAAAATCATCAAACGAATGGGAAGGGGATGGAGGGAGGGCCCACTTCGTCAATGATTCCGGGTCCACTACTAAATATTAGGTTTTTATTCTTCCCTCCAGGACTCAAACCTATAATTTATTAGTGGCCCCTTCATCATTGACGATATGCCTGATATCTCAAGACTGGAGGGGGACATTCGTGACAATATCAAACCACTAACAAATCCAACATAGGTTGAGTAAAACGTCCAGAACTAGCAATCTTAAATTTATTTTGTACATACAAAATATTGTATTAAAAATGAAAAAGAAAGCAGTCAGCGTACTTCGAAGAAGACCTGCTTGTACATTACCTCATAGGTACATGTATCTATGGATTTATAAATGTATCCAACATTCTTACCATAAAAATATATCTCTGTTAAGAACAACTTATTCTACAAAAATAGGATACTACTGACTCTGACTAGTCTATGAGTACTGAAAGGTACAAGAATATTTGGTCATGGTATCACATGCAAAAATATCTCCTTTATAGTTTGGACTGTACAACCAGTCAAATAATTAGTGTATCACATAGCTCTGTATACTGACTTTGTATAATGTCTATTTACTTGAAACAACAAAAAAGTTTTGGATCTGTAAAACCAGTTCAATAAATACAAAGTATATCACAACCTGTGTATACCTATCACATTCTCCGGCGGAGGGTCTGGAGGTCAGCTCTCCAGCACCCCCCCCCCCCCCCCCCCTTATTTCACTCTTAAAATTATCCTTATATCTAACACCACTTGACCGCTCACACCCTTTGCAGTAAAGCTACACAGGTAAGACTTGGCCTATCCAGGGCAACAGACAAATAGCGCGTTAAGAAAGTATGGTTAGATGCCCATAGCTTGTGTGTCAGCAATGTCGTCAACCGAGAAATGTTTAAAGAATCGTAAAGAGATCGCCCATTTCCGAATGTCATGAGCTCTCCCCACTATGCCGGGGTTACTTTCTTTAATGACTTCCACTATCAAGGAAGCTAACTTTCTTTTTCGTAATGCGCTTACCTGTGCTATTAACCCAGAGAGCTAAAGGTTGGTTAGGCCTGGAGACTCTCATTATCTTAATCAGAGATTGCACTGGACATAACTTATGATGCGTATTCCCTCATTTTAGAGCCGGGATCGTAAAAGCAGAAAAAACATGATCGCTATGCTCATTCTTGGCGATAAAAGTAGGAGACGGCGCAATTTGCACATCTACATTGTGTCGTCCAAACCTGAAACAATTAGGTTCGTTGCTCATCGCCGCCAGCTCAGATACCCGGTTACCTGTGGCCAAAGCCATAAGGAACACAGCCTTCTTTAAGATTACATCAACATTTGGATTGTGACTATATTTCCGAGAATGGAGCAAAGACAAGGCTTTGTCCAGTGACCAGGTAGGCATGTGCTGACGGGGTGGTGGGCGGAGCTTGAAACATGGTCTCATGAAACTTTTCTCCTCCGCCTGCGATACATAGAGCCCGGTTAGATCATAAAATGGGACTCTGATCGCTGTCAAATGGTTCTTAAGTGTTACTACTGAAAATCGCTTCTGTTCAAATAGGTAATCAAGGTATTTGAAGATTAAAGCTACTGATGGTTCAGTTTGAGCAGTTTCCACTATCCAAGTTGTAAACGTTTTCCAATGGGACTGGTATTGGCGTTTGGTTGAAGGAGTGTACTGATTCATACATTTATTAGCTACACTTTCACCATTGGGGGTTAACCATTTGACCTTTTGATTATCCATAATGCAAAAGTAAGCGAGGTCTTGAGGTTGCCAATTGTCTCCAAGTGGAAGTACGAGATCGGGAGTGACACCGGGTTCTCACACCACGTCTTCAATTGAGAGTACCACATTTGAGCCGGTCATAGAGGCGCGATTAGCTAGACTATGCCCTGATAATCCTGTAGTTTGTGAACTACTTGACACATGAGTGAAGCGTCTGGAGGCGGAAACAGATAGATGTAATTCCACCTGTTCCAATTCTTCGTCAATGCGTCTGGACCCCAGACAGAGTCAATCCCCGGTGGGTCAGGTAGAGAGGGAGTTTGTGATTTCCCTCGGTCGCGAATAAGTCAACTTGTGGATGGTAAGGCTCTGCAATCACCTGGTTGAAGATGTTTTGCTTGAGCGCCCATTCTACACTTGTGCTCTGTCTCCATGACAGGGCGTCTGCCCAAACGTTGGCCATGCCCGGCAGATATGATGCGTGAAGATGAATGTTCAGCTTGTTGGCTAGAACAAAAATCTTTTCAGACAACTCTAGCAACGCTCGAGACCTCGTTGACCCTTGCTTCTTAATGCATAAACTGCATTCACATTGTCCATTCGAAAGGCTATTGATTTCCCCTCTAAAGTGTAACTGCGAGCCTGATGGAATATTAAGGGAACTAGTAATTCTTTTGTATTTATGTGGAACTCCTTGGATTGGGACCAAAGCCCTTGACCCTGATGACCGAGGCTTGACTGATAACCCCAGCCTATTGTCTCTGAAACATCCGTATCTACCCTAACCGTGGTGGAGGAGACGTCCACGTCATGACTGAATGCAATGTTTCTGGCCTCGCTCAGACCGCTAGTAAGTTGTGGATTAAAGTTGGGATTGGCCATAACTTTCCCGCCCGCAAAAAGTGGAAAATGTTTGTTTCCCTCCAAGATTAACCTCTTGACTTTCAACCGGCCCAACTTTACAGCAAGTTGAATCCAGTCGAGAGAGCCGACTAAGGACTCTCACGTCTTTCTCGTGGTATTCAGGCTGTGGAGAAAAAAAAAAAATCTGCGAAAGCTGCTCCGGTTGTCCAGAGACTCTGACTGAGAGTTAGAAGTGTTGTGTCCCACACCAGACCTATCCACTGAATTACACTTGTTGGGACAAGATTCGACTTTGCCAAGTTGATATTGAACCCTATGGATTTGACATGGTCTATGATTTGTGTTACATGCTTGAGGCACTGCATCTCGGAATCTGCTACTACTAGCCAGTCGTCTAGGTACCACAGTACCTTGATTCCCTGATTCAAAAGTGGTAGCAAAGGTTGTCGGACTAACTTGGTGAATATTCTCGGTGCTAGGTTCAATCCAAAGGGCATACGTTGAAAGACATAAGTCTGATGCTCGATCCTCAATGCGAGGAATTTTTGGAACCTTTTGTTTACCGGGACATGCCAATATGCTTCTGTCAGGTCTATTGAACACATCCAACCTTGCAGCGGAAGTGTTAGCCTGATTTGATTCACAGTTAGCATCCTGAACGATGCGTTGTGAATGTATTGGTTCAGACGAGACAGGTCAACGACTGGTCTCATCTGAACACTGTCCCTTTTTGGTACGAGAAATAGATTGGACGTGTAAACTGGGCAAGTTGGATTGACCGTGACAATTATATGCTTGGTGATCATTTCTTGGAATAGTGACTCAACCTCTATTGAAACATGATTGATTTCTAGTGGTTGACGTAAGTGAGGTCGTCGGAGCCAACGCCAGGTTATGCCCTTGCGTACCACTGTCCAAGCCCAAGTCCGCCGGGGTCAAGCCCGGTGACACGTAAGGAATGATCAAGTATGCTGACTGGGCTTGTCTGGCAAAACTACACTCTGATCCAACTCGCCCACGACAGGGCCCGGGAGTGAGATAGTTACTGATGTTATTAGTTTTTTGAGTGTGGTGTGGCAGAGGTAGACGGCTGGCTAGTTTTGGCAGTCGTCGATCGCTGATATGGTTTATGTTTAGGTTTCCCTTTGAACCACTTACTTGCACTATTCCCTTGTTTATTCCTGGCCGGACTGCTTCCCGGTGTTGGAGTCGCTTTGAGGGCCTGACAACTTTGGGCTCCATCACTGGAGTGGGCCTTCTGACTTACTTTGGTTTTCGGATAAGGCTTAGTGAATTTGTGATGCTCCTTCCTAGTTGGGGAAGCAGTCTGGCGAGCAGCATCTAGCAAATTAAACACAGTATTCCATGTATTAGGACAGACTAGAGTTTGAGTAAGCACAGGGGATAGAATGACCCGGCGACCTATGTCTTTCGGTGATTTCTTTACTAAATGGACCCTCAGATCCTGACGTGCAGCGACTGCTTCTAAGAAGGCTACCCGGACATCACCTAGTGACTGAACAGAATTTTGTAACATTAATCGGCGGGACAATTTAATCGCCTTCTTGGCGTCTGAGTCCGTTATTGCCCGAGTGGTTCTAACTAGGGACTGTGCAATCTGTCTGGACAATAGAAATTATGACACCAGCCTTAAAGCTTTTTAGCGTAATTTAAAATCCTTGTCTAATTGTGCTGGGGAAGGGATATAAAAAGGCTCTTGAGCTTCCCATACTGACAATTTAGGGGCGTTAGAAACTTTAGCAATGGTTTTGGGACACCAAGGGCCTCAGCTACTGTAAGGGAAAACCAATTATGGGTTTCTTGGGGAATCTGGTGTGAAGACTTCCTAGTAATAGTGATAGCGAACTGTCGTGCTTCCGCCTCCAGTCTAACCAAGGCCCTGGACCTACATCCCCCATATGCAAAACTGCGTTGCCAGACTGGTATCTAACTGAAACAGTCTCTAATTCTGCCGTCAATATGGCAAGGGCTTTGACGTCATTGAACCCATCCACCTTTGACCAGTCTGCATATAGTTTTGTGGATGGGGAAGGTGTTAATACAGGAGAAGCATTACACAAAGTAATGGGGAGTATACACACTAGGTATAGCCTTAAGAGAGACATCAATAGTATTACTTGATACTTCTTTGGCCTTTAGTTTCCTGTGTTCATTCATTTGGATCTGCCAATGAGACGGTACCGGAAGTTACCCCGAGATTGTCTGTTGCGCAAGTTTGGGATTTTGGGCTGTAAGACAGGTCTGGCCCATACAGTAGTGGCATGGGCCCTTTCTTTATGGGAGTCTTCTCTAACGGCGGAGGAATGACATCAGTAATGACCCTAAAATTAGTAGTCGTTAAAGTTGACGTTAAAGGTACAGTGGTGTTAGATAAAGTTGAAGTGAGGGAGTTTGACTATCACATGACACAGTTAATGGCATGGGGGGTTGAGTGGGAACATTCCCAGTTTCTAGAGGGTGCACAACAGACTCAGTCGGAGGGGCTTCCGGCAACCTTGCTTCCTGCTGAAAAGATTTCATAAGATATTTTATAACACCATGTAAATGTTCTCTAGTAACAAACTCTTTATTTGACTTGTGAGAACTTACTGAGTCGGTTTCTGAGCGATTTGACGATGGTAAGGGTTGGGCGGAAGGTAAAAGTTCTACTTCCTCCTGCCCTTCGTCACAGTCCATTACTTCTTCCGGGTCTTGCCGTTCTTCCGTTACTACCTGTTGTTCAAATTGTTCCCAACTGAGGTTTGGGATTGAAGACGGTACCTGTTCTGGGTTCTGAGGCTTCAGAGACCTCAGAAGCCTGACTAATACTGTCACTTTCACAGCTACCTGCCTGTTCCTTGCGGGTATCTGCTGGCACTGGTTCTGGGTGCCTCCATACACTATTATCAGAAGGAACCGTTCTCTGGCTCACATTGACGGAAACTCTATCTTGCGCCGGGTAGTCTCTGTATGTGTCTGCCAAAATTTTAGACGGAACCTGAGTGTGGCTCTGAGGGTTCAGACGTGGAATAGAAAAGTCTGACCTAATTGGGCGAGACTCGGTGTTTACATTCCTAACTCTATGTCTGGGAGTCTCCTCTGCAACCTTTGTCTCCACCTCCGAACTGCCAGATTGGAAGTGAGGCGTGTCGGAGGGAGGAGGACGGCACTCCGGCAATTGCCGGCGCCCCGAGCGCGAAGACTCAGTACGGGCTTTGTGTTTATAACCTGAACTTTTCCCGTCTGATGACGACGCAACTGGCGTTGGTGCCTCAGGTGTGGTCCTTCTTCGGTTGGTGTCCTATGGTCGCTCTGAACCGGACGATTTAGAGAACTACCGTAGTGGTGATCTGGACCTTGCTCTGGTCCCGTCCTCTTGAGAAGAATCGGACCGTGCCCTTTTTGGCCGGCCGGGGGTGGGGTGGTGGGATGGCTTTGAGCTCTCCACTGACTCATCACTGCTGCTTATAATTTCTTTAGAAACAACTTTAGCCTTGGTTTTGGATGTGGTCACTTAACGGGATTTAGGTTTTTGTGCCGGAGATTTAATTATTAAAAAGTCCCAGAGCTCTTCATCGTCACATACTAGATCTTTGTGAGCGATGTATTCAGTATAGGCATTAAAAGTAGCACAAATTTCCAATAAGGCGACTTGACACGACAGCTTACATTGGATCATTAAGCCATTGATAAGGTCTGTACATATGCCACATTTACGAGAGAGCCATATACCTCTGGACCTGTCTAAGCATGTCACGCATTTCACACAAAGTTTATGATTGAAAACAGGAATGTTCATGCAGATGGGAGTAGTGCATAGCATAACTAAAGGCATGATGGTAACAACAACAACAACAACCCCCGCCGGGGATCGGCCCCCCTACCTGGAGCCCTTGCCGAAGGAGAAGTGTGGTATCTAGAAAGAAATTTCCAAGCATCAATGACCATAAGGATAGTCCAAGACATTCACACTCCAATATCCCTCGAATACGCCGGTAACCCAGATCTAGCACACTTGTTATTCTAATTTTCCTTTGTATCCTTCATTAACAATCAAACCTTTGGTCTTTCTTATGAAAGTAATGACTACTTATCTATATACGCCGTATCACTGACCTATACTGGTTCATTCCTTTAGAATGTGTGTTGGAAACTATCCTATCGCTTCACTTGACGGGTGATAGTTTTACACCAAACTAGGCCTTTCCGCCACAACAACGGATTCAGGGTCCTTTCCCACCATGTGAGGATAATTAATTCGTATAGGTGAGTCGTTTCGGCTGAGCCGAAACCGCCCTTTAGGAGCCTTCTCCTCCACCGGGCATTGTCTGGCCTCCAACCATGACCGGGTTTATTTGATCGCCTTCTGCCCGCCGAGGCGAGCCCACATGGACAATAATGCCAATTTTCCACCGTGGACGAAAAAACAAACCCTTTGTGTATTCTAACTCGACTGCCCGAGGTAGAGAAACGCAAACAATATAAAATAATGCCAGGACATCTCCTGACACCTTCCATCATGCATAATACCACTACATGAGTAATAATAATAATGCACCCTAGACATAAAATGACCCCTGACATGGGGCAAGCCACGAGGCTTTGAGCAAGCAGCACGAAGACATTCAACACTCTTACCACAAGCGACGACCCATCCGTGAAAAAAGCAGCCATCTCTCACGCGTAGCCCCGAACTTGAAGGGGGAAGCACGCAGAAGCACACAAGAAAGTTCCCCACTACGTGGGGCAACTCTTGAACTCAAACGTCTGCACAAACAAAAATTTACCTGCTACTCCCACCTGCTTGGCAGCAAGGTAGCAGAGCCCAGCAAATAATGCCTCCTAAATATCTTAGTAAAGCAAAGCTAGAGCAAAATTAAAACAAATCAACAATGTCGGACGCTATCAACAGTGACGCGGAGCCGCCTTAACACATTGTACCCTAAATTACACACATCTGTGAACGTGCCAATGGGGACGCTCGACCTATCTGGTCAACCTATTCTAGAACATCTCAGATAATACAAGCAAGTGACTCACTAGGGGAACAGTAGAATGTCGAATGAAGAGAGGTCGTGAACGCACGTCCACTCGGCACGGGCACAGAGAGAGGAAGGGCGAGGTGACGCTAGGATTCAGCGTCCGGGAGCACATGGGAAAACATCCACAAAGTTGGGAAGCTTGGTTATAGCAATTCTTATGTTAATTTTTCAATTTTATTTTTTACAAAGTTTTTCGTAGCGAGTATCCGATCATAAGGACGATTCCGTAAGATAATTAGCGTACCCTTAAGATGCGTAGCCTCTCTTGTCTCACTGTGGCGCGTGTTTCAAACATGTGGCGCAAGGGTTTAAAAGAGTGCCATTATATAATAGGCATATCGTCAATGATGAAGGGGCCACTAATAAATATATCATAATGCATGAATGCCAAGAGAGAAAGAGAGAGTGAGAGATAGCCAGAGAGTAGGGCAAATGTTTATGCACGTTCTGTGAACAACGATAATATCAGTAACCGTAAATTCGGTATTACCTTTTATTAACCCTCCATCCAACACTACATTAAAGCCGGTATCACACGACCAGTTGTCAATTTCCATCAGCAACTTTGGTCTGGCAGTATATTTGCTAACATACTAAAGGAATTATGTTGTCCATGCTGTCCATAACATGACAAAGCAATATACCTTAGAATGTTGCAGGGAAATTGCTAGCTATAAAACTTTGACGATAAAACCTCTTGTGTGTGTGTGCGTTGTTTTATCTTAGGCTCTTCGTTGTAAGTAGCTGTAGTTTTGATAACCATTAATTTGATTGATGATATTCCTCTGAAGCTCTAGTTCTCTTTCTGATGTTTCATTCTTTGGAAAGAGCTAAACCTCGCCCTCTGAAGAACTAAATAATGTATCTACATTAGGGGTCATCTCTATGTTATACTTATTTAGCAATAACCTTTGAAATTATAATTGCATCTGTTTTTAATTAGAAAGTTGACATACAATTAGTGTGACAGAATTAATATCATGAATATTTCTGATACATAGTTAGATATATAATGTTTTAACAAACATTAAGACAGCACAGAACGAGCCAAACGTAAAGATAGCTGAGACATGACTTATTTGCGCGACTGTATAAATGTTATAATAACATAAATATATATTTGGGAACAGCCTAGTGGGCTAAAGCCCTCATTAGGCTGGGAAGGGAATAGAATTGGAAATAAATGAATATAATCGTAATAAAACGGGTAAAATCCATATAACCTGGTCACCATAAAAATATATACATATATTAACACCAGAGACAATAATAATATGACTATAGGACTTTATTTAAGGAAAGCAAATAGTTTGATACAATCAAAGGATGGATCGTCAGACAGCATAAGTACAAATGTAACCTTGATGAAAGTAAGCTCTGTGTAAAAGGTCAATCTAATAAACAGGTGTGTTGTCATTGTACAGTTAATACAAATAGTTCCCAACATCTTTGCTGATAATAGGTGTAAAATTAAAGAGAAATATTAACTGAAAGCTTCCACGATGTGAACCAAATAATAATAGGCACAGGTACTAATACTACTACTACTACTACTTTTGTTTCTGCTATGTGAGTGAGGGAGACAAAAGGCAGAACTGCCTGTAGCGAGTGCCTCCCCCAGAGTTGAAAGAGTGACAGGGCCAAAATCAAGGGACGTTCGAGCCAAAGTGCCTGGACACATGGAGTTTGAAGCAATTTAAGTCATAGGAAGAAGGAAAGACTGATTCTGGGAGAGTTCCAGAGCTCAGCTGTTGAATAGAAGAAAGACTGAGAGTAACATTTCACTCTTGGGTTGGAGAGTTGTACAGAGTAGGGGTGGAACTGTGTTGCAAGACGGGTACTACGTACCCTACGTTGAGGAGGTGGTATACACTGGGAGAGCTCTGAGGAACACTGATTATTGTAGTAGCGATAGAATAGAGAGAAAGATGCAACATTGCAGCAAAGAGAGAGAGATTGCAGAGAGTTGGTGAGTGGACGGGAGTTAATGATATGAAAGGCCTTTCTTTCTACTTTGTCTAGGAGTGCAGTGTGAGAGGATCCACTCAATACATGTGATCAATACTCAATACAAGGACGCACTGTGCCCCTGTACATAGCAAGAACCTGTGCAGGGGTAAAAACACCCTTGAGGCGATTGAGCACACCCAGCTTCTGGAAGGCTACCTTAGCAAGACTGGTAATATGGTCCTTCCAAGTGAGAGCAGAAGAAAAAGAGACACCAAGAATATTGAGAGAAGATGAAGGATTGATTTTTGTATTGTTGAAAGGATAAGGGATAGTCCTCAGGGAGTTCCGGACGGGCATTAAGATGGAGACATTGGGTTTTGGAAGCATTAAAGACAACAAGGTTATCTCTACCACATTTGGAAATAGTAGTTATATCAGAAGATAAGTGTTGTATGGTTTCATTACGTAGTACAAACTCTTATATTACTATTAATACGACCACTACTACTTCTACTACTTACTAATACTATTACTACTACTACTACTATTACTACTACTACTATTACTACTACTACTACTACTAACAATAATAATAATAGTGGTGATGGGCTGGTCTCTCAGAGTGAGAATTGAGCGATCTCTGCCATACCCATAGCTTACTATGACTGTTCCTTTTACTTATACATTTTCTAGATCTCAAGTGACGGCGTCTCTTCCGTGGATTGACCTACCAATCTACCAAGATTGGAAGCCAAAGCGTCACATTTTTCCTTTGCCCCTCAGCTTTCTCTTCATAATTGCTGAGGGGCACAGGGCCCTGGGTGGGGCTTTGGTTTCCCGGGCGTTTCCGCACCCTCCTCAGCTCCCCGCCATGGCGTGGCTTCGGTCACCCAAGCTTTATTGTGGTCGGCAGGGAGGGTTCTGTGAGGGCGCTCGGTTATGGCCTTGGCTTTGCTCGGGGCCTTGGGGCTGTTCGGCCAGGCAGTTTGGGGAACAACAACAACAACAACATAATAATAATAATAATAATTATTATTTTTATTATAATAATAATAATAATAATAATAATAATAATACTGATAATAATAATAGTCAATAGTTCATAATTATCACATGCCTGTTAAAACCACAGTGACAGAAACTTAAAAATACACAATTCATTAGCGTGTCATTACTGTATATATTTTGACCTTTAAATGTGTTAATAATTTACTTGTATACTGTACAATGATAACATACAATTTATATTTTGTTAAATACAAAGTACGTTTCTAAGCAGTGGACAAATATAACGGGTCAATAAAACCAGGTTGGTTATGTTGAGAGCCGTTTACCTTTGATTATTTGAAATGTACAATCTCAGTCTAAAGAATTGTACTTTTCGCAGATAGTAATTTTTGGTTATTTTTCTAGTCAAGCAAAAATATGGCATTAACAAATAGGAACAATATCTATATATTTAACCTACAGACGTTTTGCATTGATTATATTATTAGGTCTTACATATAAAATTCGTATGAATTTATTAGTATATGCATTTTTGTTTACACATTTATATTCACAATGTCTTCATTTAGATCAATCCTATCACTATTACGATGTAAAATTATAATTGTATTCTGTCTAACATGAAATATGCCCAGAGGGAATATAACAACCCTTCTCCTCACATACAAGAAAGTCACAATAAACACTATGACGTGAACGTTCTATGAATTTTGCTCAAATCATTCACATAGACACAGTCAACAGGAGCACGGCATAACAATTAGTATATATATTTGTTTGGTTCTCTTTGTTGTGTTTGTTTTTGAAAGGCACGAATAGCTTCGGCACAATTTACAAACATTAATTCAGATAAAATAAGTAGCGCAGGAAATGAATGTACATTGAATTACAATAGTTAATACACTAAAATATATTATGCAAACAAAACAAGAAAAACTCACACCCACACTTGCATATCACTACACACATCGCTCTCTCTCACACACACACACATAATCACTATCTCTTTGTTATCTCTCTCAGGCACGCGGACACACATAACATCAAGGGCATAACTACACAATACACATACTTACGCACACATACATCCCCATCACAAAACTCCATCCATATAATCCACCCAATAACAAACACACTACATATCTTTTTTGTTTTTTTGTTTTTTAAGAGACAATGAACGGAGGAAGGAAAAACACAGATAAAACAAAAAGGTCCATGTGCCTAAAGGCATCCTCCATTCATAAAATGTTTGTAACAGCTGGATTTAAACATTTGTTGATTGTAAGTTTGTGGAAAGCAATTCGAGGGAAGTGAATTCCAAAGAGTAGTAGCTCTGGGGATAAATGAACTCTGATAAGCAGAAGTTCTGCATTGTGGAGGAGAAAGTGTAAATTTATGGGCGCTCTCAGCTGCCCTAGTTCTACGGGGAAAGATGTGGAGAGGCGGCACAATTGAAGCAAGTTCCTCGGAACAATTGCTGTGAAAATATCTGTAGAATAATGCAAGGGATGCAACGTTTCTTCGTATGGCTAATGTAGGAAGGTCCTGTGTGATTGCAGGGTTATTGATTAATCTAATAGCTTTATTTTGAATTTTGTCCAACTGCCTCAATGCAACCACTCAACTTCCACCCCACAGAGGTGAACAGTAATCCATCTGAGAGCGCACATGACTTTTATATATTACGGCCAACTGCTCGTCAGTGAAGAATTCTCGAACTCTGTACAGGAGTCCCAGTTTTTTAGAGGCATTCTTAGCAATGCTTCTAACATAATGTGTCCAGCTCAAGTTAGTAGTTAATGTTACACTGAGAATGTCAATACTAGGGGAAGTGGGAATATTTACATCATTAAAAAATATATGGGAGTCAGTGAGATTCTGTCGGTTAGAAAATTGAATGTACTTGGTTTTCTGTGCATTAAAGGAAACTAGATTCTCTTGTCCCCATTCATTAATTCTAGAAAGGTCCTGGTTCAGAGAAATTGCAGTGTTTATTTTTGAATTTATAAGATCGGGTTGGGTGAAAGAATTGATAAATGTGAAGGAACTGTGGAGTGTTGAGTCATCTGCGTAGGAATGTATTGGATTATGAGTGGTAGATATGAGATCATTGATATGAATGAGGAACAGAGTTGGGGCCAAAACTGATCCCTGGGGAACACCAGCATTTATTGAGTGAAATTGAGAATAAAGGCCATCTACCATTACACATATTTTTCTGTTATGAAGATAAGAAGAAATTAGTGGAACTAATGATGCAAGGCCGTAGTGTGACATCTTCGACAATAAGGATTGATGCCAGACTCTATATCCAGTGCTATTGTATGTGTTTCACCATGTTGGTCTGTAGCTTGGTTGATTTGATGCGTAAGAAGGCAAAGAATGTCTGCAGTTGATCGACATCGTCTAAAACCATATTGCCTATCACTGATTAATTGATTATTCTCCAGATGCTTAATTATGAGATTATTTAATATAATTTCAAAAACTTTGCCAAGAGTGGAAGTTATAGCTATTGGTCTGTAGTTTGATGGATCTGAAGAGGCACCTTTTTTAGGAACTGGATGGATGTTTGCTTCTTTCCAGGGTACTGGGAAGCATGAGGTATGAGTACACAGACGGAAAAATTTTGCCAATACAGGAGCGAGCACCAAGGAGCAATTCTTAAGTACTATTGGAGGAATTTCATCTGGACCAGGAGCCTTATCTACTGAGAGATTCTGCAAAATAGTTTTGACATGTCTGGTGTGGATCTTAAGTGAGGGAATTTCAGGTGAATTAAAATTAAGTACAGGGACATCTTGATTTATTTCATCTAAGGTTGAGTTGGTGGAGAAAATATCTGCAAGAAGGTTAGCTTTACCTCGTGGGTCACTTAGAAGATTGCCAGTCGGAGATTTTAATGGTGATTATTTAGAAGTGTATGCATTGTAGGCTATTGCTTTTTGTTCAGTTACTCTAGCACAATTATGGTCAAACCATTTAGGTGAATTAGATCTTTTACTGTACTTTTGATGAGGAATAAAAGTTTCCATTCCAATTTTTACAAAATCTTGTATGTGGCTCAAGGTGGAGTGTGCATCATTAGAAAAGAAAGAGGTCCAGGGAATATCAATAAAGAAACCTTGAAGACCCTCCCAGTCTGCCCTATCGTAATGCCATTTAGTCACCAAAACAGGTTCAGAGTGGGAAGGTGTGGTAGGTGATAGACAGGTGGCCTGTATCAGACAGTGATCAGAAGATCCAAGTGGGGACCTCACTGTAACATCATAATTTTCTGAATTGGTTGTTAAAAATAAGTCCAGTAGGTGGGAATTATGATTAGGATTATCTGGTACACGGGTGGGTTGGTTGACTAGTTGAATGAGATTAAATGAGTCTGCAAATAGCTCACATTCAAGACCAGCATCATGCTGAAGGAGTGAGCCATTCAACATTAGTTGAGGACACTGAGTTGTGAGGACAGAGAATCAAAAAGACTTTGCTCTGGAGGAGTATTTGGGGAACGGTAGATGCAACATATGTATTTAAATTTACCATCAGAAATTAATTTGTATATAGAATAATCAAAATAGGGACAATTGAAACTAGTAACCTCCTCCAGGGCAATTTCAGATTTTGCGAAGCAACATACACCACCTTTAGGTCTGAAATTTTGGAGCAGTTGATAACCTGGAAAATTAAATCTAGATGTGTCAGATGTGGATGTTACTTGAGTCTCTGTCAAAAAAAGGAGAGTAGGGGATTCTGCTTGAAGAAATTGGTGTACAGAATTGATGATAGAGTGAAGTCCCCTTATATTACTAAAGAAATAGCTGTACTGACAAGCAGCTTTGGGATGTTGCAATGCTCTTGACACAGTCGCATGATGACGACCGGGAGGGCCCTGTGTCAATAACCCAACCCTGCCGGGGGTGGATATCCGAGGGACCACCAGGTTTGCTCTTAACAATTGTACTGCCATATTTATAAGGTAAGTGTATGGTGTTACATGTATGATATGTAGTGGGAAGAGTAGTATTTTATGGATAGAGGATAGCGATGTAGGGCAATGTCGTGAAGTTGGATGTGTATGTTATATAAAGAGGGTTTTCCTGATACCCCTGATGTGTGAGGCAGAAAGATATGTATCCAGCTACCAAGGCCTGGGAGAGAAAATGGAATTCAGGCTATTCCCTGAGTCTCCCGAAACCTTGGCGGTAGTACTTCCCTGGGCGGGGCTGCCTACCCCTACTACCTATTCCTATCTATTGCCTGACGCTGTGATCCCCGAAGGGGTGGCCACGAACGAACCACCCCATGCACCTCTGTCCCCAGTCAGTTGTCGACCCTCCTCCCAACCAGCACTGCCTTCATCCATTTACTTCCTCACTCTATCCTTCCACCTCTCCTTCGGTTTACCTCTCCCTCCACCTCGCTCTCGTACACCCTCTTAGTCATTCTCTCGATTCCCATACGTTCCATATGGTCGAGCCATCTCAAGGTATTCCTTTTCACACTTTCCAGCACATCTACCTCCACACCACACCTCCTTCTTACTTCCTCATTCGTCTGTCTATTCCTTCAAGTAACTCTGCACGCACTTCTTAACATCTCCACCCCTCTCATCCTTAGTCTGAGTTTTTCCACCAATGTCCATGCTTCGCTTCCGTATGTCAGTGTCAGGATTACTACACTGTCATGCAAGGACTTCTTCACTTCCATACTGACTACCCTATTTCTTGTTACTGCTTTCAGTGTTCCTACAACCCTCTTCCCCTGTTGCACCCTCTCCCTCACTTCTTCATCCATTGTCCCATCTTTACTCAACACACTACCCAGATACTTAAATGAGCTGACAATCTCCATAGCCTGCCCCTTCAACTTCACCTCACACTCTGTGTATTTCGAAGACCATAACCTTGCTCTTCCCCGCATTTACCTTCAAATTCCGTTTTTCGCACACTGTTCCAAACATATTTACCAGATCCTGCAACTCCCATTCATTATTGCTCATCAGAACTGTATCATCAGCAAACAACAGTACAGGTAGCTTCCACTCATTTCCCTCCCTTATCAGCGATACACCAACATCCACTGCTCTTCCTTGTATTTCTTTCATGACTCCATCCATATATACAGTAAACAACCACGGGGACATCAATCACCCCTGTTTCAACCCAACATTCAGATCAATAACAAACACACACACACGCATAATCTCTATATCTTTGTTTTCTCTCTCAGGCACTCGGACATACACATCATACGCATAACTACACATATTTACGCACACATACATCCCCATCACAAAACTTAATTCGTATAATCCACCCAATAACAAACACACACACACACACACACACACATGTGAAAAGAGTTGAAATTAATATATATATATGAAACATATAGAGATATAGTCAAACACCAACCCCAAGGCAAAATAGAGAGGCGGATGGACTTCATCAGGCCACAGCCACCCGCCGTAATCGGTTTTCTGTTATAACTGTGGCAAACCGGCTATCTCTATAATACTTGGTGTAGAGTGTTTGCCCTTAAAGAAAAAGTAGTATAGTACTAATGAAATAGTCAAAATCAGGGGGTTGATCAATTTGGGAAGTCAATTTTGTAGTCAGAAGTAGAGTAGACAAAATCAGTTAGCTTAAATTGGGATAGTCTAAATTGGGGTAGTCACATTTTGTTGTCGGATATCGAAGACAAAATCCATTAACTACGTTAAAAAGTACTGAAAAATACAGTATTTAGCATGATACATATATGCACTGATAAGCTTAAAGCTGTATTGTGTAATACAATAGAGACAGGCAATTTATGTGCTAACATACTTCTCTGTGACGTGCCTAGATAGATCCGATAGTTTAACGGTCATTCCCGCGATACGGCGTAGGAAGATTAGATCGTGAATAGTAAGATTGCAAGTTGTAAGTAAGTTAAGATAACAAAAGGCCTAATATGCTATTAAGCAATATTGACACGGTCTTATATAGTATATACGAAATTATCGTATATATTAATTTATCGTATTAAGCAACCTAGACGTGGTACAATAGTTTTCCCGCCTGGCGTTTGCCAAGGCAGCAAGGCCAGGTCCGAGTGACCTCAGAGCCTTCGCAGACATCACCCTATCAACATATATTTCGTCTCATTTAATTGTGCTATTGTGCCTATATTCCCAGTATACAGCCAGCAATAACCATACATACACTTCGACGACGCTCTCATCGACGAAATGACTGACAGCTAAGCATTTCTACTCTTGCCCATTACCATATCATAATAATTTGTTCTTCCCTTGAGCTGTGCTATTGGGCCGGCTCGTCTTCCCCGCCGTCGGCTATATTGGGCCGGCATTTTTCCTTAGTCTTATTGTCACATGGAGATATTGGTGAGTTAAATCCTGGTGTATAATTAACCCTTTGAACCTTATTTGAATATAAATATATGTGAGTGACCTTTGGATGTAATTTAGCTTAAATTCAGATTAATTTCAATTTAGACTTAGAGTTATTTGACTTAGATTGATTTGTTTGAATTATAGCTTAGATATATAATTAACTCCCACTGATATTATACCACAGCTATGCAATTATCAGTATTGGCGGGAAGGTTTATATCCTTGTTGATTAACCTCACACACACGACAACAATTATATTAGTGCGCTTTCTTGGGAGTATATCAGTGGTGGAGGGTTGTAGTGGTGGTTGTGATAGTGGTAGAAGTGGTGATTGTGGTTGTGTGAAGGCGGTGTGGTCGTGGAACTACGTATCTATATCCCCAAAACAGACATACTGCAGGTAATAATTGTAAGTATATAATTGTATTTTGCAGTATGGATTATTATCTAATTATCATTGATATGTTTTTCAGTAAGACAAATATACATTTGTCGGTTATTTATGGTATTCCATGAGATGATATTGCATACAGGAAAGGAAATTACATGCGCGAAATATCTGATATGAATGTTAAGGTTGTGATGTTAATAATCCATTCCCATTCTCTGGTTGGCCACTTCATCATGTTTATTTCATGCCTTAAAGATTACGTCATTCCCCCGACCCTCATGTTGCTGATTGGATCAATCATGGCGCTAATTTAAGTATACGAAAGCTAAAATTAATTTAAGGATCTCCAGTGAAATAACACAGTGCGTATGTGATGTTATGCCTCTTATAAGGAGTTTGCATATTGTACTTTAATCATATGTGGCCCTACATGTTCATAGACACTTTATTCAAGGATAGGAAGTACTGAGGCATTATGGGGGGGGGGGGGTCACGAACATTCCTTGGTTGGCTCCTGGCGATATCATAATCAGGTACGGTCGAGAATCCCTATTCACTCTGGTCTGTGAAGTTGAATGAAAATCATATTTCCCGCTAGTTTATGCATACTGTATATGCGTAACTTTTAATGTTATGACCAAGGGGCCAAGGGGCTATGATTGCTATTAAATATATGGTCATCCCTCATTTTATCTATAGCCCAACGCGAGCTACAATGCATAAGTATTGAGCACTAAAAATTAACGTAATAAGTCTTGTTTGTTCTACAATCTTGTATATTTGTGACATGCAATTTAACGTAAGTTTCGAAGAGTGCTATATTGCCATCTTGCCTTGCTATAATTTCCTATACACTTCCTAAGCTAACATATTGTTTTCTTTTTATTAATTATTGCCTTGTTATGCCTTCGTAAGCTAACTTTTCTTCCATGCATATATTGTGAATGGGCCTTCTGTGCTTAATTAACACTGCATTTCATGTGTATTCATATTTATATCAGTTTTGTTCATCTAATATTTCTAATTGTTGGTGGATGGATTGTTAATGAGCCCCTAATTACATTGTTTTGCATTTATTAACATTATAAATATTTCTGTAGTGTAATTGTTATTCACTTAACATCATTTAGATGCAATTAACCCTTGTTTGGCGCGTCCCGACTTAAGTAGGATAGAGAACCAAGGCCTAAAGAGCAGGTCCCGACTTTTGTAGCACGCGATTTTGAGCACATAATCAGCTCTGAGAGAGAGGGATGAACGGCGTGTATGGATGAGGACTTCAAGTGGGGGGAGAGAAGAAGGGGTAGATAGGATAGGAGAGTTGAAAGAAGGGAAGAAGGAGTAGTAGGGACTGGGGTGAGGAAAGAAGGGATGATAAGAAAATGGGGTGAAAAAGGGAAGAAAGAGGTGAGGGAAGAACGGGAGGGGAAGGTGGTGGATGTCTGGGTGCTGGGTCAAGGATCATAATACTGTAATGGAGTGTGTCTGGGGAGAATGAGCAATGGGAGTGAGTTGTCAAAGGTAGTTATGGGTAATTGATGATAACAGTAGTTCTGGGTAATTGATGATAACACAGATCAAATTAATGGTTCCTTGTTGAACAGGAAGAAATATTGTTAATTGGACCTTGGTGTATGGGTAGTAGAGTCACCCTGGATAATAACCTATTAATTATGGTGAGTCTGAAAATGCCGCCTCCCAACCTCTCATAACTCAAAATAGGACTTGATAAATAAAGCTGATATTTCTACCATTAACTCCAGTCCCCCATGAGTTACAACAAGTTAGGGTAACAACTTCTAAACACGTCATAATAAACCTATTATAGTCCGTGTGTATCTTTTGCATGTAGGTAATCACTCGTTCACGATATTCTGCCAAGAGATGACTGTAATAATAAACATGAGAGTGTCTTAGGAGAGGAATGTGAGGTGTGGTAGATTTGTGTGATCAGCTTGCTTCCATGTTTGAATACTGTCCTCTGGTTATAGACTACACTCACAACCACCAATATTCCATCAGGATGGTGTCATTCCACAAACAATGTGTAATGCTCGAACATTCCATGATTTTGGCCATGTCACTCTTTCAACTCCGGGGGAGGCACTCGTCACAGACATGTTTGCCTTTTGTCTCCCTCATCCACATGCAAAAAAAAAAAAAAACGGAGACACCAACCGTGGTGATGTAAAGATCTTGACATTGATATCTTGTGGATAGGTTGTTTCTATAGTTGACCAATCATTGTAACTAGTGATGATAATAATGACGGTGATGGTATGGTTAAAACAATGTAATAACTAGAGACCGGATTTTGCCATAAATGTCATAAGTGCCTTTTTGTGCCTTTTTTGGTGATTTCATCAATATAATGCCTTTTTGCCGATGTAGTGCCTATTAGGCCTATTTTGTGTTTTCCAGAGCCTTTTTGTGTCTTTTTTGGTGATTTCATCACTTTAATGTCTTTTGGTGATTTCATCACTTTAATGTCTTTTTTTACTTTTTGTTTGTGTTTTTCAAAGTGTAAAATATTGGTGCTTGTTGCTGTCGCCAGATGGCAACCTGGCCCAAGTTGGTCTCTCTCCGACAAACGGCACAATTTAGCGCCTGACAATTTGAAGAAAATGCTCGTAATTATGTGCAATCATGAACAAATGTAAAAAGTGTATCAATGACAA
Source organism: Paralithodes platypus (assembly GCA_032716605.1). NCBI lineage: Eukaryota > Metazoa > Arthropoda > Malacostraca > Decapoda > Lithodidae > Paralithodes > Paralithodes platypus. The sequence continues at coordinate 21,202,136 of CM064578.1, forward strand.
TGTTACTTAGGTAATATTTACCCTATTAAGGTGAGGTTTTTAGTGTGTTTCCTAGACTTCCATCAAGCTTGAAATTACACCCCCTTGACCCCCTTTCAAGATAAATTTGTACATTTTTCGGTAGAAAAATTTCCCGGCCAAAGGCCGTTTCCTCTTAAATTGCAGGCTCGGTTTCGCTCGCCATGAAAAAATCGACACCTAAATGGGACGAAAGGTCTTAAAAGTGGCATAAATTGGGTGAAAGTTCTTAAAATCGCCAAACTATTGGGGCGAACATCTTAAAATCTCAAAAGCAATGGGGCTAAACATGAGGGAGAAGGGGGTAAAGACAAAAATCTCTTAAGTGGAGATCTCCCCTTAATGCTTGATTATATTTTAATACATAAAATAAATGCCTTTTTTATGCCTTTTTCATCAATAAATGCCTTTTTTTTTTCCTTTTTTGTAATTTATAAATGCCTTTTTACCTGCCTATTTTAGTGTTTTTTAGTACCTTAACTTCCGGTCTATAGTAATAACATATCTCCAAGTACAGCGAAAGAGGGGGAAGACAATATTATTTATAAATGTGTAATAAATCTATTTCCTGGAGGAGACAATCAACTGTATGTCTACTATTGTCAAATGTCCGAAGATGTGTCATATACTGTATATCATAATGTTAAGGTCAAACGTGGGAAACAAATGTAAATGGAGTTTTTAAAGTAGTTGCGTAAACAACAGCATTGGTGTTTAACACTTTTTAGTTAGTTCAACAAAACACACAACTAATCAATAACTTAAAATGGTGTGATTCATGAAATAATATAATAGTGATGATTTCATCTGAACGTTAATATTAATGCCTTACAAATCTATTGTAATAATAATAAAATTATTGTAAACAATGTCGAACACAAGTACAGATTTATATACGCCTATACGTGCTGCAGTGAAAGGTTCATAGAAAAATAGTAATCTTAAAATGTCAGAGGAAAGTTATATCTACACAGTCCTATTTGTCCTAAATGAGGAAGTCATCGTTTTGAAAATGCTGAGGTCTGGACACTTTTGATGTGGCCTCCTGGGCTTCTGTTTTACGAGCACCTCTCAATAGAAGTCGGTGATAGTAGCTTACCTTAGCTGAACCACGGTGTTATGGGAGGGAGGGATAGGGTAGGTGCTTGGAATGATGGCTGAGGGTAAGGGAACGAGTAATGTAGGAAGGAGATGAGCAGGAAGTAAAGGAGAGGAGGTTGTATAAGAAGGGAAAATAGGGATTGCAGAACAGATAGTAAGACAGTTATGCGAGAAGTATTTAGAGAAGCATAAGGAGATATTTTGGGCTTTTACGGACTTGGAAAAAGCGTATGATCGTGTGGACCGTGAAGCAATGTGGAAGGTGTTAAGGATTTATGAAATAGGAGGAAATTTGTTAGAAGCAGTTAAGAGTTTTTATGAAGGGAGCAGATCATGTGTGAGAGTAGGAAATGGTGAGTTGAGTGAATGGTTTGAGGTAAAGGTAGGTTTGCGACAGGGTTGTGTAATGTCACCATGGCTGTTTAATATGTTTATGGATGGTGTGGTGAGGGAGGTAAAAAGGAGAACTATGGGAAAAGGATTGGGTTTAGTAGGAAAGAATGGTAGAGATTGGGAGTTGAATCAGTTGCTGTTCGCTGATGACACAGCATTGGTGGCGGATTCTGATGAGAAACTGCAGCGGGTAGTCAAAGAGTTTGGTGTGGTTTGTGGAAGGAGGAAACTGAAGGTGAACGTCAATAAAAGTAAAGTAATGGTGTGTAATAGGGGAGAGCATAGGGTGAATCTAGATGTGAGGCTGGATGGGGAAATATTGGAACAAGTAGAGTGTTTTAAATATCTAGGAGGAACGATATGCAGGAGTGGAGGTATGGAAGTGGAGGTAAAACAGAGAGTGTGTGAAGGAAGGAAGGTTTTCGGAGCAATGGGAAGTATGTGGAAGACGAGAAATCTTGGAGTGAAAGTAAAAAGTGCACTCTATCAAGGAATTGGTGTGCCAACAGTGATGTATGGGGCTGAGACATGGGCTCTGAAGAAAAAGGAGAAAAGAGGGCTGGATGTGATGGAGATGAGCTGCTTGAGGAGTATGTGTGGAGTTACTCATAGAGACAGATTGAGGAATGAAGAGATATGTAGGAGAGTGGGGCAGCAGGAACATTTGTCAGCCAGAGTGGACAGAAGGGTGCTGAGCTGATATGGTCATGTTGAACGAATGGGCGATGAAAGGCTTACAAAGAGAATATGTGAGTCAGGTACAAGGGGAGATAGAAGGGCAGGAAGACCCCCATTGAGATGGAGAGACTGTGTAAGAAAGTCTTTGGATGATAGAGGAATGACTATAGATCAGGCAGGGGAAGTCATGTTGGACAGGAGTGAATGGAGAATGCTTGTGAATAGTTGAGTGAACATGTGGTCATTTGGAGTAAGGGGTCGGGCGCAAGTTGGACTAGATAACAGTCCATCAGGCGCCTGGCCCGGGGAGACGATTAATATGAAGGGTGCGCCTGGAAGTGTGGTGGGAGGGCTTGTGGCTTTGGCTCCGCTGCATGTCTGCCTGCCGAGATCGGAACATCTCCGGGTGGTCGGTGACCGGGGGAGTGCTGGAGCGACCTTGATGACCCAGGTCTCTGGGTCTTCTCCTGGGTGACCTGGATGTGTGTGAGTTTGTGCTTTTTATCTGTGTTTATTTGTTGTTTTATGTTGTTTTTGTGTTTTCCCTGTTCTTGCTCTGTCTTGAGTCGGCTACCCCCAAAATGGGGATTGGGCCTGAGCATATAGATAGATAGATATAACAGATAGTAATTATGGAATTGTAGATGACAAGGAGTATTATGCTATTTATATGAGTATATGGAAGAAGGCATTGAACGGGTAGATACTATGGGTGAAAAGTATGGGTGTGGGTGAGGGTCATTATGAGGAAGAGAAGAGAAGAAATGAGAGGTGATTGTTTCGAAATGAGGATAGGTAATACTGAGAACAATTATAATGTAGTCGATATCGTTACTTTGGAGTCAAAATGCCTGGACACACGAAGTTTAAAGCAGTCTAAGTCATAGGATGCAGGAAAGACTGATTGAGGAAGAGAGTTCCAGAGTTCACTTGTTGAGTAAAAGAAAGACTGGGAAAATTTGCCAATACTTTGGTTGGAGAGCTGGACTGACGACACACGGTAGGGGGTATACATTGAGTGAGCTCTGAAGATTTTTGTAATAGGGATAGAAGAGTGAAAGAGATGCAACATTGCGGTGTGTAGAAAGGGATTGTAGGGAAGTAGTAAGAGGAAGCGAGTTGATGAGGTGAAATGCTTTTGATTCTACTCGTTCGAGGAGTGCGGTATGGGTTGATGGCCGTCCACAACTGCAGCTATGGAGCAGTCTGAAAGGAAATTAGAGACAAAGGCACAGATAGAGATATTGAAATCGAAGAAAGGAAGCTTGGAAATTAGGGATTTGAGCCAGACTCTATCGAATAAATCTCGAAGACTCGAAGACTCTTTGATAAATCTAGCGCAATAGAAAAAGTCTCACGCAAGTCCCGACATATAAAGTTTGGGATTCTTGAGTTTGAAGGCAGCGGTACCATTTGAATTCTTCCTCCTTAATGCGGGCAGCAGTAGAACAAACTTGAGTAAACCAAGATTTGTTTGAGTTAGTCTGAGTAAAAGAGAATGGGATGTAGGCTTCCATTCCCGAAATTAATGCATCAGAAATGTGGAACCTATGGGACGCAAGAGAATGACTAAGAGAGTGTACGAGAGTGAGGTGGAAGGACAGAGTGGGACGTGGAAGGATGGAGTTACGAAGTATGTGAGTGAAGGCGGTGCTGGATGGGAGGAGAGGCGTCGAGTGAATGGGGACAGAGGTGCATGGGGCCGTTTCACTCGTGGCCACCCCTTCGGGGATCAAGGCGTCCGGCAAAAGTTAGATAGATAGATAGATTTAACTATCTCTTGATATCTCCTATAAATGCCTACCAGTATTTTTGAACTGAATAGCTTGTTCTATACTAACAAAGAAAAAGCTATACTCCAACTCTTTGTGGTTTATTACATAATTTGAATAATTACTGTTCTCTTTGATTGCCCTATAAGGACACATGAACATATTTATGGAGCTCAAGGCAGTCTGTCAACATCTCTTTTTATAATTTTGTTCGGGCCCATAAGGGTCCTTTTATAAAATATTTGGTGAAATCCATAGCAGTTATGGGTAGGCTTATATGTAATACGTGTTTTGGCTTAGTATATGCAGTAATGGACTTTGCTATCAGTGGCATTATTGATATATCTCCAGAAGGACGAAGTTACACTTCTCCAAGGCACTGGTGCTCCCTGTCTTGTTATATCGTTACGGGACATACTGTAGATATCATTTGAAGAATAACATTTGCACATTACTTCAAGGAACCTCAGTTATACCAGTATAGATTTATAACTATACAGTAGTTCAACACAAACAAGATAACTAATCCTTGTGGGCTAGAATCAAATAAACTTATTTATGTAAACATTTAAGTAGTGTTTAACAATGTATTTAATGATTAATTGAAATATGGTCATATTGTTAATGACTGTAATTAGATGTTTGCGAAAGAACCTAATATGCCTAGTTTTATAAATTGTATATGTATGTCATCTCCATAAAACTTCCTGTCTTACTATTCTTCTTATATCAAACATTTGCTCCATATTAAATTTTACCAGAGTCGGTTCCCTCTTTCCCTCTGCCACTGTCGTGAATCCTAGCTGGTATATATACCAGCTAGGTTTCACGACATACTCCGCCACCAGTTATATACAAAGTATTTACAATTGTCCCGTCCCGATCATGGATCGCTACAACTGGGAGGAACCCAAAGCAGCCCGACGTGACGGCCTCTGAGGGGTATCACCTCGGTCCGCTCCAGTAGCAGGAAGGATATTATCAGAGTTCGGCTTGCTGTCGCCATCCACTACCTCTAAATCTATCTCTAGTGGGTATAGCTTAACCACCGGTCTGGTGGTCAAACCGGCTCCTGTTTTTTACCTGAACTACCCTACATTCGTGGTCAGGACCACGAAGAAGTTTCATTATCCGACCTATACGCCAAAAAAGTCGGGGGCCGTCATCATGTACTAGAACGACGTCCCCAACTTGTGGCGATGCTATCCCTCTATTTACTATTAAGTGACGATGTTGCACCCTGAGTGATATTAAATAATCAGTGCTCCACCTTTTCCACAGGTCATGTGAGAGTTTTGTTACATATTGGAATCGTTGTTACGCCACGTCGTGTCCTTGAGATCTTCATCCGTGACTTGTCGTCTTGGAAAGCTTCTGATCCGCCTCCCATAAACCAGTTGTGAAGGAGTGATGGGTAGAGGGTCTTCAAGATCACTGTAGGTGTAGCCAAGCGGGCGATCATTGATGTGGCCTCGAGCTCCAGTAATACCGTATTCAGTTCCTCTGTGTTAACCAATGCTCGACCCTGTACCTTTTTCAAGCCAGCCTTTAGGATGCCAATGACCCGTTCCCATATGGCACCGAGCCATGGCGCCCTGGCCGGTATAATCCGCCACTCGCACTTGAATTCCGCTAGAGTACCTTTTAACCTTGCATCATCTATCAACTCCCGTAATGTACTGGCTCCGCTAACAAATCTGGTGGCATTATCACTCATCATAATCTCAGGGTAACCCCTCCTGCTACTAAACCTACGGAACGCATGCAAAAATGATTCGCAGGAGAGGTTAGACACCGTCTCTACATGGACCGCACTAGTAACTGCACAGGTGAATAAGACTACATATAATTTACTTACAGTACCCCCCTTCTCTTTTACTGGCAAGGCACCTGTGTAGTCAAACCCCGTTACCTGGAAAGGACTCACTTCCTGAACCCTAAACTCCGGCAATGGAGGGGCCTGTACAGCACGGTATGGTGTACCTTGCAATCTCTTGCTGATGATACATCCCCTTAAGGCTTTCTTTACTACCTGTCTAACTTGGGGATCCACCATCTGTGCCTTATGTAATTTACAACATAACTAACACCACTATGGTTACACACTTTGTGGCAGTAATTACTAAGGAGAGTGGCTATACGATGTTTATTTGGGATAAGGATAGGGTGCTTGGCGCTATCATGTAAAGCTGACAAGTGTAGCCTACCTCTACAGCGTATGATGCCTCCCTCCATATAGAGGCCTAACTGTTTCACTATATTGTTTGGTGTGCCCTGTCCTTTTGACAAATTGTGGTGATCCTCAGAGTAAGCTTCTCTCTGAGCTACCTTAATCATGGCTGACTCTGCTGCTCTTAATTCCGGCACCGTCAAGTATGCCGGTTTTGCCTGATAGTTCCCTTGTGTCTTCTCTCTAAGAGTCCTAATAAACCTAAGGACCCATGCCATTACATGCCATGACTTCATATATGAGCCATACCGGTCCCAATTCAATATGGCAGTAGGGGCAACCGGTACCGGCAATGACAGGGTTCCTTCTTGACTCGTGTTACAACCCACAGTGGTGTACCCTCCTATTGAGCCCCCTATTGGGCCATAATCAGGCCATAGCATTTGGTGAGGTAGCCATGTGGGCCCTCCCCACCAAAGCGAAGAAGCAACTAAGGACACATATGAAATCTCTCTGGTGACTAGATCACTGGGGTTGTCCTCTGTGGACACATAACGAAAATGAGCGCTGAGGACTAATGACTTTATCTCATCAACTCCATTTTGAACATATATAGGCAAAATCTTTTTACTAGACAACCAGCATAGGGTTATCTGGCTGTCCGACCAGAGGTATACATTCTCTATAATCAGCTCTTCCGTGTAGGCCTCACATATATAACATGTGAGACGAGCTGCGAGAAGAACAGCAGTCAACTCCATCTTAGGTATGGTGAGGGACATAATAGGTGCCACCTTAGCTTTGGCCATTACTAACCTACTTACCTCATCACCAACCGCATAGGCCGCTACACCATATGCTACTGAGCTAGCATCACTAAATAGGTGAAGCGTAACCCTCTTAGAATTAGTGACCTGACGGGGAAACATGATACCTGTACTATCTATCATATCGTCATAAATACCCCGCCAGTTAGCTCTCATGTCATCTGGAATGGGTACATCCCACCCACACTCTAATCTCCACAAGTCCTGTACGTACCTCCGCGCCCGGATAGTTACCGTTAGCAACACTCCTAGAGGATCAAACACGCTCGCGGTTAGACTTAGAGCCTCGCGTTTTGTAACCATTGCAGGGCTACTTCCGCGGAAATTTACCTGTAACATATCCTTATCAGTCAGCCACGCAACGCCTTAACCCCGTCTTGTTTGGCGGAAGCTATACCCTTCAGGTGCAACAGTTCCCGCAAACTCTCATTATTTGTGACCCACTCATGTAAAGACAGGTTAGGACTGGAAAATATTCTACGGGCATCCCAACATTGTTGTTGCAAATCACTTACATCATCACCAGTCCCCTGCAAGTTATCAATATACAACCCCCTTTTTAGCTTATTAACTACTTCACTGTTCTCCTGTAGACAGGTGTTTTTGAATGGTAGCATTAAAGAGGAACTGGGAACAGGTGGCCCCGAACAGAACTGCACGGAACCGGTAGAGAATGTAAGGACTTGCAACATCTAAGGGATCAACGGGCCACAGAAACCTAGTAGCATCCCTATCCTTCTCACTCAACCCCACCATGAGAAATGCTTTCTCAATGTCACTCACCCAGGCAAATTGATGGCATCTAAAGCATAGAAGTACCTGGGTGAGGTCAGCCACTAGCGATGGACCTGTATGGAGACAGTCATTTAGACTGAACACCTTCTTGTCCATCCTAGCCGAACAGTCAAACACTATCCGTACAGGCGTAGTAACACTATCCTTAGTAATACCATGGTAAGCTAAGTAGTGAATGGGATGGCCAGCTTGATTCCTGTTTTCTACCCTTCCAATAAACCCCCTTTCTATCTGATTATCCAGAACCTTTGTATACTGTTGACAGTAGTTGGTATCCTTTATAAATTTACGCTGCAAGCCTCTCATTCTGCCCAGGGCTAACTTAAAGTTATCAGGTAATTTATCTATGTTATCTCTCCACGGCAGTTTCACTATATACTGTCCCTGTGCTTCGGAATACTGTACCGTTTCAGAAAATCTATTTAAGACTTTCTCCCCACCCTTACCAGTCTCATTAGGGCTTATACCAATATGGTCCAAGTCCCATAGAGCTGTCAGATCCTTTAATTCTGGAGATTTACTGCCAATATCTTCCTGTATCTCCACTAAAGGGTCTACTGCTAACTTAAGAACAGTGACTAACTCTACATGGGTCTCTTCTATATCTGACTGATAAGTGCCACTCAGTGCATAACCATAAATTGTGGGTATCATAACTATACTTCTTTCCCTGACATAGCCTGAATGTACAAAGTGGTAATAAAAGTCCACCCCAATCAGTAACCCTATCATATCTCCATCAGTGATACCTGGATCGGCTAATTTGTAACCCCGAGCCTTGATGGCATTTACCTCCATCTCTAATGCTCTCCCTGGTTTGTATACTGGTAACTCCTCCACCACAACGGCCCTCAAATTACACACCCTTCTTCTGTGATGATAGGTTAACTCTACTATTTCATACTCAGTACTACCAAGTGAGCCAGTAAATCCCTGGAGCCTTAGCTGTTCCTTACTGACCCTAACGTAATCAAGCTGCGATAAAGCAGAACGCAAGATGAAGGTACGTTGCGAACATTGGTCCAACAAAGCTCTTACTTTACTGGTATGACCGTTTCTGTCGGTCAATGGAATATGAATGGTAGGCAACAACACTGCATTACGGCCCGAAGCCACAGCCATGGTCACTGTTGGTTCAGGGGCCACTGGTTGTCCAGTTTGTTCAGGGCGTGGCGTCGGACACAAATAATTAAAATGTTTCTGTTGGCAGAATCAGCACGGCCTAATTTTAGGGTTAGTACACCCCTGGCTCCCATGTTCTGACGACAGGCACCCGACGCACAATTTCAACTGCCTAGCTCTATTGGCCTAGGCGGGACTGTTCTTGTATTTTGCACACTTTGCCCAAAAATGTTGTGAATCCTAGCTGGTATATATACCGTAGTTTGAATTTCCCGGGTTCACGACAGCTGGTTCCTTTTGGTTTATACGCATTACTTTATTTATCTTTGTGGATAAATATTACTGTGGTTGCACCAATTATATCTTAGTTTATTTTCCCTTATTATTTAATCACGGTGGACGATATAGAACCCTTAAATATATTTTATATTGTCACGATAAAAGGGAATATCAGACACACTTCACACAGACTTCGTCCCGCTAACAACAAACCACCAGGTGCTGCCACATAACACCAGAACCTCCCTGATATTCACCTACCAACATGTCCATCACCTAAGCTACACTCTTTGCATCACAGCTAAGTTCCTTTAATACTAGAAGTACTTCATAGATATTACTGGGACTACCACAGATAACCTATGTGAAGGCCCATCCAAAGGCTTCAAAGATAGACTTAAACACTGCCCCTAAAGAAAGGTAATAGGAAACACATACAAAAACTTTACAACTTTATTACAATAATCTTTAAAACAAAATAAAATATGAATTATTACGTTTGTAGTGACTAAGTATAACGAAGCCAAAAGTGACAAGGAGTCTGCCCCTGCCCCTAATATGACTAACTAGCTTTTCACTGCCTCCTCTATAAACTCCCCGGTACCGACTGATCTTTACCGATGTATCGTACAACTGTATATTGACTGATGAGGGGTAGTAGGGAGTGGAGGTCCCGGCTAGTGAGCAGGCAGACGTCGGGGCAGCTCATCGGCTCGTCCTGGACAACACTACATCACTACTAGACGCATCCCCGCTTGGCCCCGCGGTGGTATGGTCATAACTATAGGGATAAATCCAATTGTTAGAACAAATATTAATAAAGAATGAAAACTGCGGCCGAAGACTAGGTAACAAGAAAACGTTAAATAATAAAGTTTAAGAAGGCCGTCTTCCCAAGTAAAAAGAAATAGTTAACACTGAATGCACAAATTTCCCTCTTTCCGATATTTAACAAAATATGCACTAACACTCTTCCCAAAATACACCACTTGCAAATAACAAGCACCGAAAATACTAACGTGCGCTCAAGGCAGGAGTAGATAAGTAACTGATTATAATCTCCCTCCACCACTAGAAAATACCTAGCTTTTATACTCAAGGCTTCAAAAGCTCGATATAAGGGTGAATTATCTAACTCACAGGAAACACTTATATTTAACTCGAAGTTCCGAGACCTCAATATAAGCGTGAGACAGAGACAACGAACTCACGGTAAACAAATTTAACTCGAAGCTCCGGGTGATTATACTAACGTGAAACAGTGAAACACTAGAGAGAAAGCAAGATACCGCTCATCGAAGAGTATACAACGAGGATAGGAAATTGATTACACTATTCAATTAGGAACTTAAAAAGTGAATAGGAAATAAACTATACTGTTCTATACAGACTACTGATATAGACTCATTAATATAAATATGAATATATATATTCATATTTGTGCCACTTGAATAAATAAATAAATTTCCCTCACAATGCTCCCCCCAAAAATATCTATCCACGGATAGATATAAACATAAATTTATTTACATGACCCAGAGTGATTATTTACCTGCTCGACTCATCAATAGCTCAATAGACTGATCTTCCCAAAGGTCACGGAGAACTGCTAATGGCCCCCTTACTGTTCTACCATACAGAAGTTCGAACGCTGAGAATCCAGTCCGGTCACTGGGCATCTCCCGCATGGCAAACAGCACAGGTACCAAGTACCTGTGCCAATCTCTTGGTTTACTTTCACACAGCTTCCTCAGGGAGGCCTTCAATGTAGCGTGGAATCTCTCAACACGACCATTGCCACTAGGATGGTATGGAGTAGTAAACAATGGCTTGACTCCTAACAACTTATGTAACTCACCCATGAGTTGGGAAGTGAACTGAGCTCCCCTATCTGAGAGAATCTCCTTTGGAATCCCTACCCGTGCGAAGATTGTGACAAGAGCCTCAGAAACAGCAATTGAAGTGATGTCCTTGAGAGGCACTGCTTCAGGGAATCCTGTGGCGAAATCAACAAGAGTTAACACATATCTATGACCCTCTGATGATGGAGGAGAAAGTGGCCCTACCAAATCAATTGCTACTCTGGAAAATGGTTCGGTGAGAATGGGCATTAGTTTCATGGGGACTGGCTTAACTCTCCCCCGAGGACACATGCGTTGGCAAGAGTCACATGACCTGCAGAAGTTCCTTACATCAGTCCCTAGACCTGGCCAGAAGAAATTCTCCTTTATCTTCAGTTCAGTCTTGTGGTGGGAAAAATGACCGGCCAAAGGACTCTCATGAGCTGTGACTAGAACTAGTTTTCTACACTCTGAAGGGACAACTAGGGCAGTTTTACCAACTCTGTCAGGCTTCTTTGAATTTGTGCAAACACGACACAGCAATCCATTTTGGTATACATATTTAATTAAAGTCCCATCACTGGTTTTAATTTCCTCTCCTGATAGTGATAATTTGCGAACTAGCTCTAAGGTAGGACATTGTGACTGTAAGTCCGCAAACTCTGCAGGGGTTACTTTCAACACTTCAAGGGTTGGCATAATTAAAGGGTGGATAGTCTTTGAACTGGAAGACCTAGTTTGGACAAGTTGACTTTGTTCAGTTTGCTTAAGAGCAGTATGATCCTTATTGTCCGTCCCACCAGCACCTGAAACATTACCAATGAGTACACTGCAAAACTTAATTGGGGCTCTAATAGCATTAACCCACCCATCAAAGTAAGGGCATCTAATGTGGCACCTAACCAGGGGAAAGGTATCTTCACGTCCTAGATAGTCGGCCACCTTAACTTTTGGGCAACTAACAGTATCGGCATCTGGGAGAGCTTCCTCTGAAACTATAATGAAAGAGGCTCCAATATCACGGAGTATGGTCGAAGCCCACGCACCGTTTACAGTACCTGAAGTCATGTAATCAGATTTGACAGGATCATCTAAACAAAAACTCACTCTTTTAGTCTCAGAGGAAGTGCTAGATTTAAATGCCAAAGGATTCTTGGGGCAGCGAGGTTTTATGTGGCCCTTTTCCCCACATGCATGACACACAACGGAAGACATGTCTCTCTTTACTTTAGTTTGCCCTGCACTAGCCTGTTCTGGGGATTTAATGGAATTAGAGGAATAAACATTAGTCTTTTTAGTCTTGGTAGAGTCCTGTGTAGATTTAGGATAAGCACGGTGCGCTGTACTCCAACCGTCTGCAAGGATAACCGCTTCTCTCAAATCTGAGACCCTATGTTCTTTTAGGTAAACTCTAAGATCAGGAGTAACTGAGGCAACAAACTGGTCTAATATCATGAAAGACCGCAGATTCTCAAAGTTTGTTTCTGTCTTACTGGAACTAACCCACTGATCACAAAGGCAACCTAATTGTATTGTGAACAAGTCATAGGTCTCTCCTGGCTTGATGCGGGCTGATCTAAATTCATTGCGGTAAGAGTCAGGGGTCTTGTTAAAGCCCCGCAGAAGAGATTTCTTTAACTCTTCATAATTGCTTGTAATTTCATCTGTCAAACTAGCATAAATATCAACACACCTACTTGTCAATAGACTAGCTAGACGGACAGCGTAAGTATCCCTGTCAATATTTAAGAGGCTAGCAATCCTCTCAAATCGTGTGAGGTAAGTAGAGATATATCTTCCCTTCACGATACATGGGTGAAGGTCTGCGGACATTATCATGGTGATTATAGGAGGAATTACTTGATTCAGTAGGCCGGGATGCCTTAACCTTTTCCATTTCTACCTCTAGCCTTTTCATCTCCAACTCTTTCTCACTGGCTATTTTCTGTGCTTCCAACTCGCTAGCTACTTTCTCTCTTTCCCTTTCCCTTTCTCTTTCTCTTGCCCTATCCTCCCTAGCGATCTGTTGCTGTCCCAGAAAAAATTTAGCAACATCATCACCAGTCAGTCCGAGAAGGTCAGCCTGTTCTTTAACCCTTAATTAGCGGCGAGCAACATAAGTCGAGTTAAAAAAAGCTGGACTATGTGGCGGCGCTCGACATAACTCGAGTGGCAATTTCAGCACGTAATGTGGCTGAGAGAGAGAGACAAGTGGTGGCAGGAGACTAGCGAGCGTATGACTGCTCCAGACCACCGCGGCGAACCTACTGACACAAATCTCAGCTCCCTCCTCCCTCTCTCACTCGCTACATACTCAATTATGTACTGAAAGTACCGAATTACCTGCTTTTTGCACTCGCGTTGCACGGTTATTGCAAGAAAACTATCCATCATACAAGGATCGTTATGGTGTCATTCGAAAGCTCTGTTTATGCCCTTTCAGGGATAGGTACTTGTTTTACGTTCTGGGTCTTATTTAGGCATGAAAATGATCACGTAAACAGCCCTATTTTGGCTAAAAACACCCCGCTGTGCGGTACACATAAATAAACCGCATAGGCCGCTCGTAAGGTGTTAAGCTGCTTCACTAAATCCATGGTAAATATACAATTAAACTTAACGGCAGGACTAATCCTCCAGCTCGTCAGTACAAGGTCTGTCTACCCAACAACTGATCATAGTAATCAGTAACAAGAGGCTAAGGTCTGTCTACCTACCATCAAAAATCAGAAAAAATTAACAGTTACTTCCCGGCCCCAGGACAATAACCGAATGAAAAGATGCGAATTATAATAAAGTTGACTTAGCGATCCAAAACCTTCTGTAGAGGCAGGTTAGTCTATCCTGGCAAGGTCGCTTGTGAAGGCCCATCCAAAGGGTTCAAAGATAGACTTATACACTGCCCCTAAACAAAGGTAATAGGAAACACATACAAAAACTTTACAACTTTATTACAATAATCTTTAAAACAAAATAAAATATGAATGATTACGTTTGTAGTGACTAAGTATAACGAAGCCAAAAGTGACAAGGAGTCTGCCCCTGCCCCTAATATGACTAACTAGCTTTTCACTGCCTCATCTATAAACTCCCCGGTACCGACTGATCTTTACCGATGTATCGTACAATTGCATATTGACTGATGAGGGGTAGTAGGGAGTGGAGGTCCCGGCTAGTGAGCAGGCAGACGTCGGGGCAGCTCATCGGCTCGTCCTGGACAACACTACATCACTACTAGACGCATCCCCGCTTGGCCCCGCGGTGGTATGGTCATAACCATAGGGATAAATCCAATTGTTAGAACAAATATTAATAAAGAATGAAAACTGCGGCCGAAGACTAGGTAACAAGAAAACGTTAAATAATAAAGTTTAAGAAGGCCGTCTTCCCAAGTAAAAAGTAATAGTTAACACTGAATGCACAAATTTCCCTCTCTCCGATATTTAACAAACTGGATGAACACTTTTGTATTTTCTCAGTGTTTATTATTTGTATTTAATCAATGCAGCTTTGAAACTTTTGTCTGCACATGCATAACACTTTATAGCCCTCAACTCAACCCGTGTACTATTATTGTATCATTAATTTGTCTTATCCTGTCATTCAATAGCTTTACAAAATATATGTTTGTACGCAGTTGTGTGATTACAAAAATAATGTCAAACCATATACATTTATCAAAATACTACACATTATATAACGAATACCTGAACTGAATATAATATTGTATACTGCCTGGATTATGTAACAATGAATACTTAATTATTACCCATAAAATAAATGGTTTAACTATCGAAAATATATGAAGCTTCCAGTAAGAAATACGGTACAATAATTAACATATACAGGGTGATTCAAAAAAAGTGTAATGATTTCACATGTATGTCATTTCTTCATTTTCTAACCTACACACTTTATCTTTTCAGGTTGTGATGGTGGTATCATGCCATTTGGCATAAGTCAACTACAAGGTTCTAGCTAAAATGGTATTCACAGCCGAGCAGAAAGTCAAGATAGTTGAATTCTGGTGTGAGACCAAATCGTATGTCACAGTCCGTCGTCGGTTCTGCCGCGAGTTCAAAGTTCAAACACGTGATGGACCTAAAAAATCATGTTATACTGAGGTTTGTCAAGCACTTTGAGAGCAAGGTTACTGTCCACAGCACACACAAGGGGAACAGTGGACGTCCAGCAGCAGTCACAAAGAACCAGGCAAACATTGATACTGTGCGCAACTCAGCCATCAGAAGCCCAAAGAAGTCTCACCGCCGCCGCTCCCAAGAGTTGGGACTCTCCCCCTCCAGTCTGTTGCGTATTATAACCAAGGAGCTCAAGCTATTCCCTTACACCATATCTGTGAGGCATAAACTAAAAGCTGAGGACATACAAAGAAGGCATGTCACGTGTGATTGGCTCAGCCAAAAGCTTGAAACGCCCAGGATGGATCAACACATCTGGTTCTCCGACGAAGCACTCCACATCAACGGCTCCATCACACACCATAACAACATCTTCTGGGCTCTGAGCTACCTGTGGAGATCACAGAGAGGCAGCTGAAGGGCCCAAAGCTCACTGCCTTTGTGGCAGTTTTTTTTTTAAGTCCATCACGTGTTTGAACTTTGAACTCGCCAGAACCGACGGACTGTGACGATTTGGTCTCATACCAGAATTCAACTATCTTGACTTTCTGCTCGGCTGTGAATACCATTTTAGCTAGAACCTTGTAGTTAACTTATGCCAAATGGCATGATACCACCATCACAACCTGAAAAGATAAAGTGTGTAGGTTAAACAATGAAGAAATGACATACATGTGAAATCATTACACTTTTTTTTAATCACCCTGTAGGACTCATTAACTGTAGCAAGTATACATTCATATATATATAGTGAACAGATCACACAACATCTAAGTAAAGTAATGATGTAGGTTCCCTGCCGAGTGTCTGGGACGGTCGACTGCAGACCAAAAATATCTGAGGACCGGCCAACATTTAAAGACATACATTATTTAGCCTGGCGTGGCGGTTCAGTTTAGGCTCTTAAGATATCCACCTACCCCTCCTCCTCCCCTCCTTTATTAATGCTTCTTCTCTAGCTGCTGTCCTTCCTTTTATCCGTAATCCCCTCATATCTTTTGTTCATTCAGTACTATTTATTTTGGTTTAATAGTGTTCTCTTTTGTATTCATAATCCATTATATATTGTGTAGTTGTTTTATTTGTACACAACGTGATTTGATTTAAAAACTATTCCATTGCATTTTTCCTTAATTAATCTTATTACTTAGTTTGAATACAGACACAAAGTATAATATTGTACATAACATAACATGTGAAACCAGCAATGGCATATGCATACTGAAAGTGAAAACAACTAAGACTATATTGTACGAGCCTAGCGAGAATACAACTAATTTGAAGATATGTATATATGTGTCCATGCCTGTGTGAGTCTGTGTGTTTGTGTGAAATATAATGGTATTACATTTAATTGACAACCACAAACTGTACAATATTTACCCTTCACACTTTATTCCTCCATGTTGCTGCTGTACTTGTTTATATTTTCCCCTTATAATCTATTTGTCCTTGGATTTTACTTCACTCCTGATAATATATTTAACTTGTGCATCAGTTCCCTCTTCATATTAATAAATTATCCCTATTATTTTGTCCAATTCTTGTTTTATGCAATCAATATTTTTGTTAAATTCTCTTTAACAGAGTTTCAGCAACGTTTGTAACTTGTAATCTGTCTTTCATAAATATCTTCTTCTATCCGACCTTTCACTTTCGGGTAGTTTCTCTCTCTCTCTCTCTCTCTCTCTCTCTCTCTCTCTCTCTCTCTCTCTCTCTCTCTCTCTCTCTCTCTTTCTCTCTCTCTCCTCTCCTCTCTCTCTCTCTCTCTCTCTCTCTCTCTCTCTCTTCTCTCTCTCCTCTCTCTCTCTCTTTCTCTCTCTCTCCAAGAAGAAGTAAATGGCTTCAGTGCATGAAGAATAAGAACTGTGGATAAAGTAAAAGGAAGTACAAGGAGAGCAGCATCAAAGTAAAGAGATTAGTTAGGGAAAAGAAAGAGACAGTAAATGCAGTAGATGATGTGGCCAGAGAAGTAAAAATGTGAAAGATGAATAAGGAAATGTGATTACAAATGAAGAGCAAATAAGGGAAAGGTGGAAGGAGTATTTGGAAAGACTAATGAGTGGAAATGGAAACCGAGCAGTTGTCCATGATAGAGGTCTGCTAGATGTGCCACGTGAGATACATGTAGAAAGAGGGAACATATCTAGAGTAGAATTAGTGAATGTCGTAAAGAAGTTGACAAATGGAGAAGCTGCTCGTGTAGATGACATACAGTGAAATGATAGGGTGCTGGTGTAGATAAAATACAGTGTTGGATGTGGGCACAATTAATTATCTTAACCCCTAAAGGACGGGCACCATCTGGAGATGTTTGTGTGAATGTCCCCAACGGAATGTTTTATCTAAGTGTATGTATAGGACCGCTATAACAAATGTATTGCCCTCAGTAGCTATGCACATCCTAAGATGGGTGCTGCATTGTATTTATAAGAACAAATATGTACATATGTCAAGCCTTTCTGGATTTGTGTGTATGTGTGTGTCTGTTTAAGCTACATCTAGGTGTAGTAGTAGCTGCAGGATGTTTAACTCCTTTCATATTCATAAGCCAGTTAACCCTTATTTAGCGGGGTTGGACTTAAGTCTGATACGAGAAAATTGGACTAAATGGCGGGATCGGACTTAAGTCCGTGGGCGTATTCCCGCCCTAATTTAGGTGGTAAGCGAAACTTGGTGGTCAGGCGGTGTACTACAAGGGCCCACCCACACATACCCACTGCGTGACCGTGACTAAGTGACCCTCAAGCAGCCATAATGGAAGGTCAAGATTTGCTCATGTTCGATTAGGTGGCCGCCATCCCTAGTGCGTCGCGCCACCCTACTAACCACGCCCGGCTTACCACCCAGGAACTAGATATCATGCTGAAGTATATTTCACTGTGCCCGCGGGTTTTTTGTTTACCCTAAATGGGGTTGTTCCGTGCTCTTTTTCATGCATAAACAAGATCCAGAGCGTAATACAAGTATGTATCCCTGAAAGTGCGTAAATTGAGCTTTCCAATGACACCAGAACCATCCTTCTACGATCACTGGTTGTCTTTCAACGATCGTGCAACACGAGTGCAAAAACCCTAAAATACGGTAATTTCCTTATATAATTCCCTGTGTGGCGAGCGATCTTGAGGTAATTTATGCTCCTAATCACCGCTCCGCTCTCTCTCAGAGCACATTACGTCCTCAAAATTGCACTCTACAAGAAATTTCCTTTGCATTTTATAGCGTATTATTTGCAGGCGTTCGGTAAATTTCTTACGGTAATACAAACAACGAAAGATTGAATATTTGTGCTTGGCATTATAAGATTGTGGGGAACAGATGTAGGCCTACCGTATATATTATGTTTTCATATATATGATACATATGTAACATTGTTATATTATCACGACTCTCTCTCTCTCTCTCTCTCTGTCTCACTCTCTTTGTTTGTACTCCTTTGTACTCTCTTTGTCTGATGTAGGCCAGGGCACGCCCCTAACTAATCTTCTCTTCCCTCCCAGGGGAAATCACACCTAGCAGATGTTCTTGACTTCCCCTCTCTCTCTCTGTCTGTCTCTTCCTCTCTGGGTCTACCTATACTGCATGTGACATTGAAATTGCTTGAGAGTTTGATTGCAAGCATTTTATAGCATATTATTTGCAGGCGTTCGGTAAATTTCTCACGATAACCAGGGTGTATGGTACATTTCTCACGATAATACAAGCAACAACGAAGCTTGGCGAAGATTGTGGTCTACAATATACCTTTTTATAATTGCATGTGACCTTGTAATTGCTTGACAGTTTGATTGCAAGCATTTTATACCGTTTTATTTTCAGGCGTTCAATACATTTGATAAATATATCAAAATAAGTCCTGTGGGACTATGAAATAGCTATTATTGGACTAGGAAAATATTTTGTTCATCCCTCCACTGGAACATCAACAACAATGTCAACAACGTATCGCCGTCGGCAATCGTAAGATTCAGAGTCGTAAAGATTCCAGGACGAGCTCAATAGAAAATGAATGAATTAAATGAATGAGTGTGCAGTACTGCCAATACGTATAGCGACTTCCGCTAGATCTAGAGACCTTTACTTCGATCTAGCATCAATGACTTACACTAGCGGTTTTGTTTTGAAATTTCAGAACAATTTCGAAGTGATATTATATGGATTTTGCCAATTCATATTTCTAGTGGTATTTATCATGTCTTACATCTAACAATATATGCTAGCGGATTTAACTTCAATTGGTAACCCTCCCGCTCGAGTCGGCTCCAAGAAAATCGATAATGGTGGCACTTTAGTAAACAGGTGCTAAACAAAAACCGCATGCGGATCGGTTTGGTGTATCGGTATTATGGTAAGTTGGCTACCTACTATTGTTTATACGATATAGTAAGTAATGATAAGTAAATTATTATATATTATATATAAAACAAAAACAAAATTCCTGCAAAGCAAGCGAAACAGAGAGAGAGAGAGAGAATGCAGAAACTGAACTGAAGAAAGAGTGAAAAAGATATAATAATACAGAAATATTACAAGCAAATAAATGAAATAGAGGGATTAGTTAGAGAAAATAATAATGAGAAATACATAATACGGATGAGGAAGAGGGAAAGCGAGCGAGCCAGAGAGAGAGAGAGAGAGAGAGAGAGAGAGAGAGAGAGAGACAGGAGGAGTGAGAGAGATTAGAGAAAATAGAGAGATTGAAAGCATTTTATAGCGTATTATTTGCAGGCGTTCAGTAAATTTCTTACGGTAATACAAACAATGAAAGATTGAATATTTGTGCTTGGCATTATATGATTGTGGGGAACAGATGTAGGCCTACCGTATATATTATTTTTTCATATATATGATACATATGTAACATTGTTATATTATCACGACACTCTCTCTCTCTCTTGTCTCTTCCTCTCTGGGTCTACCTATAGCTAACATTTATAATTGAATGTGACCTTGAAATTGCTTGAGAGTTTGATTGCAAGCATTTTATAGCGTATTATTTGCAGGCGTTCAGTAAATTTCTTACGGTAATACAAACAACCAAACAACGAAAGATTGAATATTTGTGCTGCACATCCCTCATACGAAATACCATTCTCACCGTATAGAGAGAATACAGAAACTGAACTGAAGAAAGAGTGAAAAAGATATAATAATACAGAAATAATACAAGCAAATAAATGAAATAGAGGGATTAGTTAGAGAAAATAATAATGAGAATTACATATACGGATGAGGAAGAGAGAAAGGGAGCACAAGAGAGGGAAAGCGAGCGAGCCAGAGAGACAGACAGACAGGAGGAGTGAGAGAGATTAGAGAAAATAATAATGAGAATTACATATACGGATGAGGAAGAGAGAGAGAGACAGAGCGCGCGAGCGAGCCAGAAAGAGAGAGAGAGAGACAGACAGACAGACAGGAGTGAGAGAGAGAGAGAGAACGAAAGAGAGAGAGAGAGAGAGAATACAGAAATAAGGAGAAATAAGAGAAAAATAAGACCGATTAACGAAGGAATAGTAGACGCGCGAGAGGCCGAAGTCAGGCCAAAGCGAACGCAACCGAACACGCCCAGGAAATAGACCAAAAAGTACCTCCTCTTCCTCACCTCTTCCCACCGTCCACACTCATTCATAACATCCATACATAGACTTATATGAGGAGACGAAGAGTTGCTCTTTCCAAAAATGATCGTTTCGTTTGCATTGGAGCCATAGTAACGGCGCTAGGGCGAGTGAAATTGAGAGAATATTTCGGGATTATGCCCGCTGAGCTTTACAGTGTAAAATACCTTACCACCCGCTAAATAAGGGTTAAAAAGCCAAAGGCGAATGTTGTGCATATGTGCACAACGAACTCACTTGCTCTCGTGTTCCCGATTTCGACTCTGAATTCTCAACTTTATGGCTCAAACTATCCTGTCATTCTCATACTTTATAATTCTGTACTGTCTATCTTTCCCCTAACTATACCAACTTTCCCAAATTCTTTGACTATCTATACTCTAAAGTGGTACACATTCTATCCATTTCTCCTTGCTCAAAAAATCTCCATCTTGGGAGATTTCAATATTCAACACCGCCAATGGTTCTCCTCTCTTACTACTGACCAACCTAGTGAACAAGCCTACGTCTTTTCTATCCTAAATGACCTAGAGCAGTTGATTCAGCAACCCACCCGTATCCCGGATCGCCTCGGAGATCGGCCCAGCATTCTTGACTTGTTTCTTTCTGATGACTTGAACACGGAATTGTAGATAATCTGATGCTCTGTAGTAGTAATAGGTTCGCTCGGAGAGTCGGGTCCGGTCATACTATATCCCTACATGCATTCGCTGATGCCAACAGTCTTGCACACGGGACTGCTTTGTATCTGATTGATTTGGAGGGCAGCTATTTGGTCATGTCAAAAGTTAAAGTAGCGCCAATGAAGTCCCTTTCATTTATGGAATTAACTGCAGTTTTGCTTGCCGCGAGAGTTGTAAGCTTTATTGAGGTGGCCTTTAACCCTCCTGGCCCGGGCTAGCTCTCCTAATGACAGTGCGGCGTATCCGGGCGATCTGGCCGAAAAACGTCTAGGCCTAGGCCTCCGTATTTTGGTTAATTTTAACTCCCTCAGACATGCTATGTTCCAGTATGTCTGAGGAGGCGGGAGCCCCAGGATCATTGCCACTGCCTCGCACTACACTCACAACAACACTTCGGCCGTTAGAATTATCGCAGGAGGCTGAGGTTGCCACCAACGGTTTTATCGTATGGTAACTTATCGGACTTTCTGAGCTCATATGACGCAAAATCGCGTCATAAACTTATTGGAGAGGTATAGAGATAAGTCCATATGACGTGATCGCGTCATATGAGTTTTTGGTGGACTTATTCATATGACGCGATCGCGTCATATATGTCGCAAGGAGTTAACTGCTAGAAATTTCCCACGCATCTATAAATGTAGTGCGGTTTCCAATCTGTAGAGTGGCGTTGAGTAGAGCTCTTTAAGTCAACTGGTTCAGTTGTGATGACGATTTTAGTGGAGAGCATTTTCAGGTGATGTTAGCAATATGACGATCTTTTCACTACTGAAAAAACGACATACAGACATACAATAACATTCGGTCACGGTGGCCGAGCACGCTTAGTACTCTGTATTGGGAGCGCTAGCTCTGGTGTCGGGGGTTCGATCCCACGCGCCGGCAGGGGAAGTTCTCTCAAAAACTTTCCCTGGCCGTGAAGGCATTTCTGGGCGGATCGTCGTGGGGGACCCACAAAGTCTCCTGCCCACGTCCTACTCCCTCGGGAGTATGTAGGCGCTCTCGTTAGCTGCCAGGATCAGTCTGTTGATCCATTAGGATAAGATCTAGGTTAAGTCTGTGTATTTTTAGCCCCATTGGCTGCCGGCTTGAAATAAACCGATTATTATTATTATTATTATTATTAACAAAAGTGTCTTCTCCTTCTTGTTTTCGGAGGTGCGGTGACGCAACGATCGGCTTTGTTTACATGCGTCGGACGCACGACGTTCAGACCAAGCTGAATAGGCTTTCAAGCTTACTATTTCCTGAAAGGACACCCGGGTACCAGCCCTTATTTCGTGGTGTCATATTAAAATGACACCCGGGGAGGAAGGGTTAAGGAAAAACTTCATATCTCTGAAACCTATGTGTGGAGTGACAGTCAGATTACCCTACACTGGATTAATATTAAAAGAAATTACCAGTGTATGTCACTAACCACATTGACGAGATACATGCCTTAGTCCCGACTGCTCATTTCCGGTATGTGTCAATCAAAGAAAACTCGAATGATATGGTATCTCGAGGCGTGTCAGCCATAGTTCTAGCAACAGGAAGCGCTCGAGGATAAGATTATGTTATATATGATGTGGTGTACTGTAGTTGAGTGAAAAAATACGAATTTGGTCTATGAAGGGATAAAAAGTAAGTCCAGTTCAGTTCAGTCAGTGACAGGAGGAGGTTGTGTTAATCTGAGTTCCTGCCCGGACCACCTGCTCGTGACCCAGTGACCATACGCACCTACCTGTGTTTGGAGGCAGTGCACTCGTGTATATATAAGTGTTTTAGCTCAGTTTTTAGCTGTTAGTTGACTTATTTGTTTTTGTTTTCTGTACTTAGTTGTTTCCTCCTCACTAAGCTTTTTGGGATCATGTCAGGTATGGAGTGCGAGTCCTTTACTGAATTGCATCATCTTATTCTCCAGGTAAGGGAAGAGATGGTTGTGGTGAAGGAAGAGGTTTTGGCTCTAAGGGAGGTTAATGTTAAACTTCAGAGGGAAGTGGATTTGATTAAAGACGAAAATCTAGCTTTCAAGCTTAGCCAAGAGGAAATTAAGTCGAGTAAGGGGAAAAGGGAGGAAGTTGATGAAAATGTTTATTCATGGCAGGTTGTTAAAAATACGGGTGGGAAAGTCACACTCAAGAAGCAGGATAGTAGAATAGATATGAGTGTGACAAATACATTCTCTCCTTTGCGAGACGAATGTGAGGGAAAAGATAGTCAGGATAAGGGAGGGTTAGACGAAGTGCCTGCCGCCGATTCAGCTCCAACCGCTGACACTGTGCTACCTACCACCACCACCACCCTCACCACCACCACCAAGGGAGCTTCTGCCACCACCGGGGGTTCTCCAACTGCAGCTGCTGGATCCTCCCGAGGGAAAGGTAAGTCTGTGTCCCGAGAAGGTAAGTCTGTGTCGATTGTGGGCGACTCCATGGTAAGACATTTAGTTAGGGCTACCCGCACTAAACTTAGGAAAGTTGTGTGTCTGCCTGGCCATGGAGTTGGGAGGGTTTTAGAGAAGATGGACCACATCTTGGAAGATAGTGGAGATAACCCCATTATATGTCTCAGTGCCGGGAGTAACGATGTTGGTAAGGGTAGAAGTGAGGAACTGTTGCAGCAGTATCGGGATGTGTTAGATAAGGTTAGGATGAAGGGAGGGATCCCTGTAGTACATTGTATCCTACCCAGAAGAGGAGTTCCCAAGGAATGGACATCCAGGGCGATTGGTGTCAATTGCCGTTTGGAGAAATATTGCAAAGAAAAAGCAATACCATTCATTGATAACTGGGATAGTTTCTATGGGAGAGTTAGGATGTACGCAAGGGATGGGGTTCATCTTTCACGGTTAGGGGTTTCCACATTAGCTAGTTCTTTAGAGGCATATGGTGGTTGTGGGGTTTTGAACAGAAATATTGAGAGTGAAAATGAGAGGTTAAATGGAACAATTTTAGCGTCAGGCGAAAGCGATAAGGCTATTCAGTCTCATGCTAAAAATGATGACTATATTGCAAATGATAGTAGTGATGGTGCAACGAAAGATGGAAATGTCGTTAGAAATAAAGGTAAATTAGGTATAAAGAAAAGAAGTAAATTGAGAGTATATTACACAAACTGTAGGAGTCTATGTAACAAAATGAACGAACTTAGAACCCTTGTTAGCAAAGAAAATATAGACATAATAGCGCTAACTGAAACGTGGATTAATACAGAAACCAGGCATTTTTTAGCAGAATTTGATATACCAGGATATAGTTTGTTTAAATATGACCGAACAAGTAAGAGGGGTGGCGGTATAGCAGTGTATGTCAGGAGTACATTAAAAAAGCTGTATTAAATCAGGTATTAGGCTAAAAAACGATAATGTAAGTTTTTGGGTAGAGGTTAACGAAGGTAGTGAGACCATAGTTATTGGAGTTATGTATAGACCGCCAAATATGAGTAGAAATGACGGAACGTCATTATGGGAGGAAATTTAAATGGCATCAAGGTTTAGCAATGTGTGCATTATGGGGGATTTTAATTTTCCGAATATAGATTGGCAGCATCAAATAGGAGACTCTGATTCTGAGGAATTTATAGAGGTAGTACAAGATAGTTTTTTATTTCAATTCATAGATACGCCGACTAGAGGTAATAATATTCTCGATTTAGTTTTCAGTAACAATGAGCATATGGTAAATAATGTAGAGATAGGGGACCACCTAGGAAATAGTGACCACAATTCTGTGTATTTTAATATACAATGGAAAGGTAATACCAGAGAGAATACAACATTAATACCTGACTTCAGAAAAGCCAAGTATGGTGGGTTAAGAAGAGCCCTATTAGCAGACCCTATGGTCAAAAAATTAAGTCGATCCAGGTGTCCAAATGAGTGTACCCCTTCTCAGGCACCTGTCATCTTAAGTCAGGAAGAGACGTCAACCTTGTTAGATACATACGATAATTTTATCTAGTCAGTATTCAATGCACAAAATAAATACATCCCCAAAAGAAAATTTAGATCAACACAGAACCAACCCAAATGGATGAATAATAGACTATTAGATTTTCTAGGACAAAAGAGAGGAATATATAGAAAAATTAGGAAAGGCAAATTCACCTACTTGCTTACTATCAGAATCTATTAAGACAGGGAAAAAAGGATATTAGGAAAGAAAACATAAATTATGAAATTAAGGTTGCCAATGACTCAAAAAATAATCCTAAAGCTTTTTACCAACTATATAAATCCAAGGTTAGAGATGTAATTGGTCCCCTTACAACTTTGATAGGAGAAATGACAGAAAATGATTTAGAAATGTGCAGTACATTAAATAGTCAGTTTCTTTCCGTTTTCACTAATGAAAATTTGGCACAGTTTCCAGAAGTCCGTAAGGTATATAGCGATAGTATAGAAAATAGGTTAAGTACGGTTACTATAAGTAGAAATGATGTGCTTAAGGAAATTGACAGACTGAAACCTCATAAATCGCCTGGTCCTGATGAGGTATATGCTAGAGTATTAAAAGAATGTAGGGATGAGTTAAGTTACCCATTAACATTTCTATTTAACAAGTCATTAGAGACAGGTATAGTTCCAGAAGCTTGGAAGCTTGCAAACGTAGTTCCGATCTTAAAAAAAGGTGACAAATCAATAGCATCCAATTACCGTCCCATTAGTCTTACATCAATCATAGGAAAGCTACTAGAGTCAATTATTGCTAGTAAAATTAGAAACCACTTAGATACATTTAATTTAATAAATTCTTCTCAGCATGGATTCACTCAGGGACGTTCTTGCCTTACTAATTTGCTTAGTTTTTTCTCAGAGGTATATGAAGCAGTAGATAATGACAAGTCATATGATATAATATTTAGATTTCAGTAAAGCTTTCGACAGAGTCCCCCATGAGAGATTGATGAGAAAGGTTTAGGCGCATGGAATAGGTGGGGCGTTGTTGGGATGGATTAGGTCATGGCTAATTGGTAGGAAGCAGAGAGTCAGCATAAATGGTACGAAGTCAGAATGGGGAGCAGTCAAAAGTGGTGTCCCCCAGGGATCTGTATTAGGTCCTCTGTTGTTTGTTATATACATAAATGACCTTGATTTAGGTATAACTAGTTAGGATAAGTAAATTTGCAGACGATACCAAAATGGGGAGAACAATTGATTCAGATAGAGATATAGAGTGCCTCCAAAGGGATCTAGATACCGTACACGAATGGTCAGTAAATGGCAGATGAAGTTTAACATTGACAAATGCAAGGTATTAAAGATAGGGAAGATGCATACAAATGTTAAAAATAAACTAGCTAATATGGAATTAGAAAACTCTAATTGCGAGAAAGATCTAGGTGTGTTTGTTAGCAATGATTTGAAGCCTAGAAAACAGTGTATAAGCGTTCGAAACAAGGCAAACAGGATTCTCGGGTCCATCTCTAGGAGTGTGAGTAACAGAACTGCTGATGTTATCTTAAAACTTTACTTGTCATTAGTGAGAGAATATGGATTATGCTGTTCAATTTTGGTGCACTAATTACAGAATGGACATAGATTCATTGGAGAGAGTACAACGTAGAATGACAAAAATGACCATATATTAGAAATTTTCAGTATAAAGAAAGGTTGAAGAAATTAGGCTTACATTCGTTAGAGAGGACGCAGAGTTTAGAAGGGATATGATAGAGGTGTTCAAGTGGGTTAGTGGGATTAAACAAAGGGGACATGACAAATGTACTAAAGCTCAGTGATAGCGAAAGAACTCGTACCAATGGTTTCAAATTAGATAAATTTCGTTTCAGAAAAGATATTGGCAAATATTGGTTTGGTAACAGAGTTGTAGATGGGTGGAATGGAATACCAAGTGCTATAGTGGGATTAAAAACGGTAGGGAGCTTTAAGATAAAATTGGATAAGCATATGGACGAGAAGGGTTGGGTGTGAAGGGGGATCAGCCGGGTTGGTGACCCCCGTAATCCTGCGTTAATCTGTAACCGTTTTGGTAAGATGATCCTCAGGGTATTAGAGTGTTGAGCCTATAATTGGGCTTTGTAATTGGGGTTGTGTGGGACAGGGATCTGCCTTGCTTAGGCCAATCGGCTTTCTACAGACACCCATTTTCTTATGTTCTTATGTTCTTATGTTGTTAAAGAAAGCTAGTAACGAATACTTTCATGATTTGTGATATTATATTACTGTTCAGGTCATTTATTACACCTGTTGTTGTCCATCTGTTGACCTGTCTCTCACCACACAACAAGAACATTACTTAATTGGCCACTCTCACCGTCTTGTAAACTCACCCAGAAAGATTTTAGTCGTGGATCTTGCGCTTAGTATTATGTATCCATTCAACCAAATGATATTGGTACATGAATATTCATTTGTGATTTGCAGGTTTTATATAATTGCATAATTGTTAATAAAAAAAAGTGGTTATAATAGTATGTCCATTGTCTACCTGAAACAGCACAAGACGACTGACTGTACAATAGAGATAAAAAAAAAAAAAAATTGTTATGTGATAGAGGGAGGCAAAAGGCAGAACTGCCTGTAGAGAATGCCTCCCCCAGAGTTGAAAGAGTGACAGGGCCAAAATCAAGGGATGTTCAATGCACGGCAGGAAAGCAATTTAACCCTCTCCGACATATGACGCGATGTTGAGCCTATTGGGGATACTTTAAAGCCTTTGTTACCATCAGGGGTAGTTGAAACTTAGTTTAGTTACTTTAACCTCTGCAGTTGTCTTTGAGTTAGCTGTGGGCAGAAAACTAATTTTGGAGAGGTAATTATAAGAGTGAGAGAACTCTCCGTCATATGAGTCTGAAGGGGTTAAGTAATAGGAAGAGGGAAATACTGATTCTGGGATAGAGTTTTAGAGCTCAGCTGTTGAATTGAAGAAAGTCTGAGAGTAACGTATCACTCTTGGGTTGGAGAGTTGCACAAGGATTGTGTTGCAAGATGGGTACCACGTGCCCTACGTAGTGGAGGTGGTATACACTGGGAGAGCTCTGAGGAACACTGGTTATTATAGTAGCGATAGAATAGTGAGAGAGATGCAACATTGCGACGGATAGAGAGATTGCAGAGAGCTGGTGAGTGGACGAACGTTAATGATACGAAAGTCTTTCTTTTCTATTTTGTCTAGGAGTGCGGTGTGAGAGGATCCTCCCCACACATGTGAACAATACTCAATACAAGGACGCACCATGCCCCTGTACAGAGCAAGAAGCTGCACAGGGTTAAATAACCCATTGAGGCAGTTGAGCACACCCAGAGGCTGCTTTAGCAAGACTGGTAATATGGTCCTTCCAAGTGAAAACAGAAGAAAAAGAGACACCGAAAATATTGAGAATATGAAGGATTGATTTTTGTATTGTTGCAGAATAAGGAAAAGTCCTCTGGGAGCTCCGGACGGAAAGTAAAATGGAGAAATTGGATTTTGGAAGCATTAACCCCTCCAATCCTAGCACCGTATATATACATCAGTAGAGAAGTCACTCCCCAGTCCCAGCGACGTATATACAGTATCCGTCAGTAATGTACTTTCCTTGTAACTGCCTGTACAACCCTGTATCAGTTACCACGACCTTTTGATCACTGCTCCCGTGTTGGCAACACTTCTTAGCTTATATGAGACCCACTGAAGGGTGACAGCACCAGTCTTGCCTCATCTTTGGAGGGGGATAGGTGGTCTCTCCTGCCATTTTTGCCACATTGCTTGGGACTGCTGGGGACTTTTATTACTGTATCCTACGGTACAGTACGGGTTAAGGGCAACAAGTTTTTCTCTGCCCCAATTGGAAATAGTAGTTAGATCAGCGGATAAGTGTTCTATGGCTTCATTACATTTGTTTTTGAGGGATTGTTGGCTGGGGCATTCTGAAAAACTAATTGAGTAGTGTAAGGTAGAGTCGTCTGCATATGAATGTATGAGACTGGAGGTACAGCTGAGAAGATCATTTATGAAAATTAGAAAGAAAATGGAAGATAGGGTTGAGCCCTGAGGAACACCGGAGTTGATAGGATGAGGAAGTGAACGATGGCCGTCCACAACCTATGGAACTGCCGGAAAGGAAATTAGAGACAAAGGCACAGATGGAGGGATAGAAACCGAAGGAAGGTAGTTTAGAAATTAAAGAATTGTGCCAGACTCTATCGAAGGCCTTCAATATGTCTAGTGCAATGGAAAAGGTCTCACCGAAGTCCCGAAAGGAGGATGACCAAGATTTAGTAAGATATGAAAGAAGATCACCAGTAGAGCGACCGTTAACCCTTATTTAGCGGGGTCGGACATAAGTCCGATACGAGAAAATTGGACTAAATGGCGGGGTCGGACTTAAGTCCGTGGGCGTATTCCCGCCCTAATTTAGGTGGAAAGCGAAACTTGGTGGTCAGGCGGTGTACTACAAGGGCCCACCCACACATCCCCACTGCGTGACCGTGACTAAGTGACCCTCAAACAGCCATAATGGAAGGTCAAGATTTGCCCGTGTTCGATTCGGTGGCCGCCATCCCTAGTGCGTCGCGCCACCCTACTAACCACGCCCGGCTTACCACCCAGGAACTAGATATCATGCTGAACTCTTCAGAACTTTCTAATAAGCTGTTGGATGAAACCGTCGAAGGTCTGGGTGAGAGTTTTGGTAGTGTGGATGACTCGGAAGACGAAAATAACCCGATCATAGGCTTTCACTCCAAGCATAATTTGCGTGGGGTGGATGTTGTGGTTGATATTGGACAGACCCTTGAGCAAATTGGAGACGTTCCTGACGAAGAACATACTGGTGTGGGTGTTGGTAAGTACAATTTATATTTTATAATTGCTTGAAAATGTGATTGCAAGCATTTTATCACCTTACGAGCGGCTGGTGGAGTATATTTCACTGTGCCGCCCAGCGTTTTTTGTTTTTACCCTAAATGGGGTTGTTCCGTGCTCTTTTTCATGCATAAACAAGACGCAGAGCGTAATACAAGTATGTATACTGAAAGTGCGTAAATTGAGCTTTCCAATGACACCCGAACCATCCTTTTACGATCACTGGTTGTCTTTCAACGATGGTAAAACATGAGTGCAAAAACCCTAAAATACGGTAATTTCCTTATATAATTCCCTGTGTGGCGAGCGGTCTTGAGGTAATTTATGCTCCTAATCACCGCTCCGCTCTCTCTCAGAGCACATTACGTCCTCAAAATTGCACGCAGCAAGAAATTTCCTTTGCATTTATAGCGTATTATTTGCAGGCGTTCGGTAAATTTCTTACGGTAATACAACAACGAAAGATTGAATATTTGTGCTTGGCATTATATGATTGTGGAGAACAGATGTAGGCCTACCGTATATATTATGTTTTCATATATATAGATACATGTGTAACATTTTTATATTATCACGACTCTCTCTCTCTCTCTCTCTGTCTAACTCTCTTTGTTTGTACTCCTTTGTACTCTCTTTGTCTGATGTAGGCCAGGGCACGCCCCTAACTAATCTCTTCCCTCCCAGGGGAAATCACACTAGCAGAGGTTTTTGACCTCCCCTCTCTCTCTGTCTGTCTCTTCCTCTCTGGGTCTACTATACTGCACTGTGACATTGAAATTGCTTGAGAGTTTTGATTGCAAGCATTTATAGCGTATTATTTGCAGGCGTTCGGTAAATTTCTCACGATAACCAGGGTGTATGGTACATTTCTCACGATAATACAAGCAACAACGAAGCTTGGCGAAGATTGTGGTCTACAATATACCTTTTTATAATTGCATGTGACCTTGTAATTGCTTGAAAGTTTGATTGGAAGCATTTTATAGCGTATTATTTTCAGGCGTTCAATAAATTTGATAAATATATCAAAATAAGTCCTGTGGGACTATGAAATAGCTAGTATTGGACAAGGAAAATATTTTGTTCATCCCTCCACTGGAACATCAACAACAATGTCAACAACGTATCGCCGTCGGCAATCGTAAGATTCAGAGTCGTAAAGATTCCAGGACGAGCTCAATAGTAAATGAAGAATGAAATGAATGCGTGTGCAGTACTGCCAATACGATAGCGACTTCCGCTAGATCTAGAGACCTTTACTTCGATCTAGCAGCAATGACTTACCACTAGCGGTTTTGTTTTGAAATTTCAGAACAATTTCGAAGTGATATTATATGGATTTTGCCAATTCATATTTCTAGTGGTATTTATCATGTCTTACATCTAACAATATATGCTAGCGGATTTAACTTCAATTGGTAACCCTCCCGCTCGAGTCGGCTCCAAGAAAATCGATAATGGTGGCACTTTAGTAAACAGGTGATAAACAAAACCGCATGCGGATCGGTTTGGTGTATCGGTATTATGGTAAGTTGGCTACCTACTATTGTTTATACGATATAGTAAGTAATGATAAGTAAATTATTATATATTATATATAAAACAAAAACAAAATCCCGGCAAAGCAAGCGAAACAGAGAGAGAGAGAGAGAGAGAATGCAGAAACTTAAGTGAAGAAAGAGTGAAAAAGATATAATAATACAGAAATATTACAAGCAAATAAATGAAATAGAGGGATTAGTTAGAGAAAATAATAATGAGAAATACATCATACGGATGGAGGAGAGAAAGGGGAGAACAAGCTGAGGGAAAGCCGGAGACGAGGAGGAGAGAGAGAGAGGAGAGAGCGGAGAGACGGAGGATGTGAGGAGGGAGAGATTAGAGAAAATAGCGAGACTGCAAGCATTTTATAGCGTATTATTTGCAGGCGTTCAGTACATTTCTTACGGTAATACAAACAATGAAAGATTGAATATTTGTGCTTGGCAATTATATGATTGTGGGGAACAGATGTAGGCCTACCGTATATATTATTTTTTCATATATATATGATACATATGTAACATTGTTATATTATCACGACACTCTCTCTCTCTGTTGCCTCTTCCTCTCTGGGTCTACCTATAGCCTACATTTATAATTGCATGTGACCTTGAAATTGCTTGAGAGTTTGATTGCAAGCATTTTATAGCGGATTATTTGCAGGCGTTCAGTAAATTTATGACGGTAATACAAACAACCAAAACAAAGAAAGATTGAATATTTGTGCTGCACATCCCTCATACGAAATACCCTTCCCACCGTATAGAGAGAATACCGAAAACTGAAATGAAGTAGAGTGAAAAAAGATATAATAATACAGAACTATTACAAGCAAATAAATAAAATAGAGGGATTAGTTTAGAGATAATAATAATTAAATGAGAAACACATATACGGATGAGGAAGAGAGAAATGGGACAGAACTAGTGAGAGGGAAATGCCGAGCGAGCCAGAAAGACAGACAGACAGACAGGAGGAACGGGAGAGATTAGAGAAAATAATAATGAGAATGTACATATACGGATGAGGAAGAGAGAGAGAGACATGAGCGCGCGAGGAGAGGGGAAGCGAGCGAGCCAGAGAGAGAAAGAGAGAGAAACAGACAGCACAGACAGGAGTGAGAGAGACAGAGAGTGAGAGAGAGAGAGAGAGAGAGAGAGAATACAGAAAATAAGGAGAAAAAAGAGCAAAATAAGACCGATTACCGAAAGAATACGTAGACACGCGAGAGGCCGAAGTCAGGCCAAAGCGAAACGCAACCTGAACGCGCCCGGGAAATTAGACCAAAAAGAACCTCCTCTTCCCTCACCTCTTCCCAACCTCCACACTCATCCATTATCAAGCCATTCATAGACTTATATGGGGAGAACGAAAAAGAGTTGCTCTTTCCAAAAAAAAGATCATTTCGTTCGCATTGGAGGCATAGTAACGGCGCGCTAGGGCGAGTGAAATTGAGCGAATATTTCGGGATGATGCCCGCTGAGCGGTCCAGTGTAAAATACTCTTCACCACCCGTAAATAAGGGTTAA